>PVKP010000733.1:27927-129974 GCA_004027715.1 Plecturocebus donacophilus
AAAAAAAAAAAAAAAAAAAAAAAAAAAAAAAAAAAAAAAAAAAAAAAAAAAAAAAAAAAAAAAAAAAAAAAAAAAAAAAAAAAAAAAAAAAAAAAAAAAAAAAAAAAAAAAAAAAAAAAAAAAAAATTACTGCACTGCTGCACTAAGTAATATAGCGAATAAAGAGAATAAGGCAAATCTGTATGTTTTGAGGTATAAAGACATCCATGACATTAAGTACAAAAAATCGGGGGTGGGGGGTGAGAGGAAAAACAAAATAAAAGAGAAAATACAAAAAAACATACAGCTATATACAGTGTGAGCATATCTTTGCAAAGGAAAAAAAGTACATAAATTTATGTAGATACATAAAAAGGTCAGGCAAGATAAATGCCAAACTATCAGGTGTAACACTGGAGTGGTGGATTACGATGGTCACCAAATTTTTCACTTACTGATAGGTTACTGTTTTGGAATTTTAATTGAAATTTCTTTATTATTATTATTGGTTTTTTTGAGGCAGAGTCTTGCTCTGTCACCCAGGCTGAAGTGCAGTGGTGCGATTTCAACTCACTGCAACCTCTGCTTCCTGGGTTCAAGCAATACTCCTGACTCACCCTTCCGAGAAGCTGGGATTATAGGCACCTGCTACCACACCTGGCTAATTTTTGTATTTTTTTTTTAGTAGAGACGGGGTTGAACCATGTTGGCCAGGCTGTTCTCGAACTCCTGACTTCAGGTGATCTGCCCACCTCTGCCTCCCAAAGTCCTAGGATTACAAGTGTCAGCCACCATGCTTGGCCTATTATTATTATTTTTTTTTTGAGACAGGGTCTTGCTGTGCTGTCCAGGCTGGACTGCAGTGGTACCCATGGCTCACTCCTGCCTCGACCTCCTGAGCTCAAGCAACCCTACCACTTCAGCCTCCCAAGTAGCTGGGACTACAGCCATGCACCATCATGCCCAGCTAATTATTTTTTTTATTTTTCTTTGAGATGAAGTCTTGCTCTTGTCACCCAGGCTGGAGTACAATGGCGCGATCTCGGCTCAGTGCAACCTCTGCCCCCGGGTTCAAGCCATTCTCCTGCTTTAGCCTCCCAAGTAGCTGGTATTACAGGCGCACGCCACCAAACCCAGCTAATTTTTGTATTTTTAGTAGAGATGGGTTTCACTGTTGGCCAGGCTGGTCTCGAACTCCTGACCTCAGGTGATCCACCTGCCCTGGCCTCCCAAAGTGCTGGGATTAGAGGCGTGAGCCACCTAGCACAGCCTAGTTTTTTTTTTTTTTTTTTTAATTCACATTTTGTACAGATGGGGTCTCACTGTGCTGCCCAGGTTTAAATTTCTAAAAATAATTTTCTTTGCACATACAAAGGCAAATACAAGTTTGCTATAAAATGTTCAGTCCTAGAAATGTATCAGAAAGATGGCAAAACAATGTACTCCTTCCTATTCAACCAGAGTACGACAAGGCGGAGATGGCAGTGGGGATGGGGCCACACACTGCAGGCACTCTCACACTCCTGCTGTCCTAAGGGACAGCCACCCCAGTTCCCTGTTTGTGCAAGGCATGGCGCCAAGCTGAGGAGTGACACTCTCTGTAGAGACCAACCAGGGAAGCTGCTCTGCACTGCACTGTGAGGAATCCTGGAAGGGTTCTCTCTAATCAGCTTCTCCATGAAATGAGTCAGACTTCAGGCCTGAAGCCCCACAGTCAGCTCCATTTGCAAGGGTTCTTCTCAAGGCTTTAAAAGGCTCCACACTGTGCTCTGGGGCCTCTTTGAGCTCCTGTAGATAACTCAGGGGGCAGTAACCTCCCACCAGCATGTCCACCTGAGGAGTCCCACTGGCATCTGTTGTGTGTACCAAGGCTTTGAATACACCTCTGTCTGAATAATAGAGTTCCATGTCCTAAAAGACTAAAATACCAATTGAACAACTGTCAGAAAGATTCAAAATGCTCAGAATTAAGATGCAAGTTGTTTTTTTTCCTTCTTTGAGACAGAGTTTTGCTCTTGTTGCCCAGGCTAGAGTGCAATGGCACGATCTCCGCTCACTGCAACCTCCACCTCCCTGGTTCAAGTTCCTGCCTCAGCCTCCCGAGTGGCTGGGATTACAGGCATGCACCACCACGCCTGGCTAATTTTGTATTTGTAGTAAAGACGGGGTTTCACCATGTTGGTCAGGCTGGTCTCGAACTCCCAACCTCTGGTGATCCACCCACCTCAGCCTCCGAAAGTGCTGGGATTACAGGCGTTAGCCACTGCACCAGACAAGATGCAGGTTGTTTATTGTCTGCCAGAGCAAAAATTTGCAGAGTTCATATATTTTTCAAGAGGAGTTTGGAGGGAAAAAATACAGGGGGGCCATTTGAGGAAATAATTTGTAGCACTTAATTAAAAAAAAAAAAAAACCCAGAATACCAAACGGCCATTACAAAGAATGTATTGATTGACACCAAGATTTACCAAGAAGTCTTGGGCTTATAAGAAACACTGTAGAAGACATAATTCCATTTTATTTCTAAGGGGGAAAGGGAACTGCATATGTATAGGAGAATATAGATAAATGGAGAGGGAAGGAGAAAGGAAAGTAGAAGAGAGAGGCATAGAGAATATACGAATAATGAATATTTAAAAATGGATATATAAAAGAAAAAAAATCAAGAAAAATGTCCAAACTGTTAACAACAGCAGATTTGGGGGTGGGGTGGAAAGATAGAGCATATTATTGGAGACTTTTATCTCCATGCTATTTTTTTAAGAGTCCTACATTTCTGTATTGTTGGAAGTTTTTCAAATGAGCATTCTGAATTTTTATAGGAAAAGTCATTAAGATTTAAAATACAGATTGCCTAGATTTTCAACTGGATACAGGACAATCTCACCAAACACCCTCAATACATGATAAAAGGAATTTAGACTTAACTAGGACCGACAGGATTAAATTCAACTTTTTGTATCCTTGGCACTGGTGATATGGAATATGAGTCAATACATGAATCATAAGAGACAGTCAAGAAGTGATAACCCAACCCACCTTCAAAGCTGGCATTTTGCTTTTTTTCAATAATGTGTTAGGTCAGTGCTAACGGAAATCTTTACCACTCGTCAGTCATAAACTCCTGAGGCTAAACAAGACCTCAAAGGTAAATCAATTCATTCCAAGATCTTAAATCCATCATATGCCCTCCTAGGTAACTCAGACTGACCTCCTAGATAATTCAATGCCACCTCTTTCCTAGTCCAGGAATATAAAAAAAAAAGAAAAACCATAATTAGATAATTAGTCTTTCTTTTTTTTTTTGAGACAGGGTCATGCTCTGTTGCCCGGGCTGGAGTGCAGTGGTGTGATCACAGCTCACTGCAACCTCCGCCTCCCAGGTTCAAACAATTCTTGTGCCTTGTTAGCCTCCTGAGTGGCTGGGACCATAGTCGAATGTCACCAAGCCTAGCTAATTTTTGTATTTTTAGTGGAGACAGGGTTGTGCCACGTTGGCTGGCTGGTCTTGAACTCTTGGCCTCAAGTGATCTGTCGTCTTGGCCTCCCAAAGTGCTGGGATTACAGGCGTGAGCCAATGAGCCCAGCCAAAAATCATGAGTTCTTAAGATGTTCCAAGGGGTTGAAGACTCCCATCTGTTGCATATGTAGTATTATTATTATTATTATTATTATATTTTATTTTGAGATGAAGTTTCACTGTCACCCAGGCTGGAGTGCAGTGGTACGATCTCTGCTCACTGCAACCTCCGCCTCCTGGGTTCAATCAGGTATCCTGTCTCAGCCTCCTGAGTAGCTGGGATTACAGGCACGCACCACCATGTCTGGCTAATTTTTGTATTTTTAGTAGAGACAGGGTTTCACCATGTTGGCCAGGCTGGTCTTGAGCTCCTGACCTCATGATCTGCCCACCTTGGCCTCCCAAAGTGCTGGGATTACAGGTGTGAGCCACCGCGCCTGGCCGAATATGTATTATTAAAGCAGGTTTCTAGCTAAAAAAATCATCACTCTCTCTCAAGGTATATAAACCCATTGCAAAACATCTTTACCCATCTTCAACATTTTTTATCTCTGTATGAATTTAGGTTTGGATTGACAATATCATTATCATGGAAACTACCATGTAAAATGCAACATCAGGACATATCTTCTTCCTGAAAACTTTGTCTGCAATGAAGATGTGCTATCACCAAGTGACAGCCTTGTGGTCTCAATAGCCAAGTCATCCACAGGCAAGCCACTGATACAGATATACCACTGTTTATTACTAGCCTGTGTTTTTGTAATAGAACTTGTTATTACAGCAGTTAAATTTGATGACTTATGGGCCACTATTTTGATTATATGTACATAGAGCAAGATATAAAGAAATATAAATGTCCAGGAACAATTAAATACCTTATACATCAATGCTTAATGGCTACCAACGACAGTTCATCTAACTTTGATTTTGTTATCTGGTTTATGCAGAATGCTTTTTAAGTTCATTCTGGATATCAACACTTAAAGGAAAAATCCACTTGGGACATATAAATTACTTCTTAGCTTCTGCAGTACCATCAGAAGGCTCCTGCACTCTCTCCCTCCCTCTTTTATCTCTGAACTGTCAAGGGCTCTCTCACTGAGCCAAGCACGTTCAGTCCATGTGTTACTTAACTCCTACCTCTGAGATACTACAGGATGACATATCTTTCTCTCATCCCTGCAGTAGCTCATCTGAGGTTGCGTTTTGCCTCTGTGAATATTAAGCTTAGATTTCCCTAAGCAGAAAGGATTAGGTAATCCTCATCTGAATTTTGTTTCTTTGTTTCCTAAATTGGTTTATCAAAAGCTCAGTCCGTACTAATTGACCTCTAGCAACCACATGCACTTGAGATTAGAAATACAACCCTGTGTTATGATAGAAAAGAACTAACCTAATACAGGGAGGCACAGTGGTTAAGTTCAGATAAGGCCACTTATTAGCTGGATGCTCCTGGGCATATCCTGAGCCTCAGTTTCCCCATCTGCAAAATAAAGATAAACCACTTACCTAATAATAGGTACTGAATAAAACTATTTTGCCAGAGTTCAGATCTCTCAACAATTAGGCTGCAAACTATCACCCTAATTGATCTCCTCCTCATTCCTTCCAGACTTACTGTTTTCTCAGCCTCCAGGCCTCAACGTAGAATGCCACATACCTCACTTCTGTACAGCAAGATACTCCCTGAGCTTCTAGGCTCTTCAATGCTACCCTTTTATGAAGCTTTTTTTTTCTCTTTCAAGTCAAGAGTTAATACTCCCTGCTCTAAAATTCCCAAGCACATTTTATGGTGATACTGCATGACTTTTATCCTGTGCCACCTTGTATAATAACTGGAAACAGATTTGCTCTCCATGACTAGTCTACAGTCTCCATTTTAATTTTTTTAGATCCTGTGCCACCTTGTATAATAACTGGAAACAGATTTGCTCTCCATGACTAGTCTACAGTCTCCATTTTAATTTTTTTTAGAGGCTGGAGTGCACTGGTGCGATCTTGGCTCACTGCAACTTCCTCCGCCTCCTGGGTTCAAATGATTCTTCTGCCTCGGCCTCCTGCTGAGCAGCTGGGACTACAGGCGCATGCCACCATGCCCGGCTAATTTTTTTTTTTTTTTGTATTTTTAGTAGAGTTGGGGTTTTATCATATTGGCCAGGCTGGTCTTGAACTCCTGACCGTGATCCACCCACCTTAGCCTCCCAAAGTGCTGAGATTACAGGCGTGAGCCACCGCTCCAGGACTGATTTTGGCTTACTACAACCTCCACCTCCCAGGCTCAAGCAATTCTCCTGCCTCAGCCTCCCAAGTAGCTGGAATTACAGGTGCATGCTACTACTGCCAGCTAATTTTTGTATTTTTAGTAAAGACAAGGTTTCACCACATTGGCCAGGCTGGTCTTGAGCTCCTGACCTCAAATGATCCACCCACCTCGGCCTCCCAGAGTGCTGGGATTACAGGCATGAGCCACTGCACCCGGCCCAGCCTGTAGTCTCTTTAAGTGCATTCCTGTTTTCCATACAGTGCTTGGCATAGTGGGCCACATGCAAAAGATGACCAAGAAATAGTGACAAAAGGAAGCAAACTGTAGGTTATAATTTAACTATTATAAGGAGCCAAGAGATCCTAAGGAGGAGACCTGCCCATGCCCTTTTTCTGTGGGTTCCATGAGCAGCTGCCATCCAACCCAGGCCCTGACATTCCCTAAGGCAGATAGATCATGTGTGGACAGATGTGAACATGGGTGACAAGCTTCATGGTATCTGCCCCCTGTGAACTGTTCCAGCTAAAATAACCTACTTTGTCTGTATTCACCAAAGAGGCCTCAGGGTTGGAGAAAACAATCAAATCAGTCAAATCAAACATTCTTCAGAGGATGTTCTGTTAACGAAATTAGTAAATAAGAACTTAAACATAAATAGCCAAGACTTGGTAAATGGTGGGAACCATTTTTCTCCTTCATAAGCCATTCTCGACTCTCCAGAAAGAGGAAGTGCCAAATAATTTTTCTCTCCCACACCATGGACCTGGCTGTTTCCATTAGCCATTACAGTCTGTGGTAGCCAGGGGCTCAACATACAGGTTGAACATCCCTAATCTGAAATCCAAAATGCTCCAAAATCTCAAACTTTTGGAGCAAACCAGACAGGCAGGGCCTCATGGAGCTGATGCGCTTACAGGGGAAAAGCAGACAACTACTTACATATTTACTTGTTAAATAACAGTGATAAGTACAAGGGAAGAAAAGCATGGGTGAGCAGATGATACATCGTACAGGATAACCTGACCTAACTTTTTGTCTGCGGAAATGGGAAGGCCAAGGATGCTTTTCCTAACGACATGATATATGAACCCATTTGAAGGATGAAGATGCAAAACATAAAAGTAAAAAGAAGTGGAGAGATCCCTGCAGAAGGTGGGGAAAAACATTATTATTAATGATAATAAAAAATCATTCTTGGCCTGGCACGGTGGCTCATGCTCCTAATCCAAGCACATTGGGAGGCTAAGGCAGGTGGATCACCTGAGGTCAGGAGTTTGAGACCAACCTGGCCAACATGGTAAAACCCCATCTCTACTAAAAAATACAAGTTGATGTACAGCTGTAGTCCCAGCTGCTTGGGAGGCTGAGGCAGGAGAATCACTTGAACCCAGGAGACAAAGGTTGCAGTGAGGAGAGATCGTGCCACTGCAGTCCAGCCTGGGCAAAAGAGCAAGACTCTGTCTCAAAAGAAAAAGAAAAAAGAAAATCACTCTTCTTTTGACCACTATTTTCTTTCTATTCTCTTTCAGTTTTGGAGGAACTGTAGATCTTTTCTTTTTAGCATAATTTATCAGTTTGTCTTGAAACAAAGATCAAATTTCCTACAGATTCCCCAACGCTTTGCAAATGAAAAATAATCAGGCTTTCAAACTATAAAACCAAAGAGCTATCAATGTACTGTACACAGCTCCTAAAACCCATGGCATACTTTCATTATTTAAGAGACAGTTATCCTAATATTTATTGAGCTGCTACTATGTGCCAGTGGGCCAAGTGCTCTAACACCATTATCTCTAATACTCAACAGATAGGCACCACTGTCATCATCTCCACTTTACAGATGGGGAAACAGGACAAAAGGCTGAGTCATCCAAGAGCACCTGGCTTGTAAATGGTAGAGTCAGGACTGGGATCAATGCAAGCAGAAGACTTGAAAGTCAGTACTAATTAGGGCCTCATCCCAACATTCTGCTGTTGGTCAAATATGTCATGTAATTCCACACAGCCATGCTTTTGCTCAGGCCATTTACTCTACCAGGAATGCTAATCCTTCCTTCTTCCTTCCCACATCCTCATAAACACATGTTCTTCTTTTAAGATGCACCCTAAACACTACTTCCATTATAAATACCTCCCTTTTCTTTTTTGTCTTTTTTTTCTGGAGACAGAGTTTTGCTCTGTCACCCAGGCTGGAGTGCAGTGGTGAGATCCTGGCTGACTGCAATCTCTGCCTCCCAGGTTCAAGTGATTCTCATGCCTCAGCCTCCTGAGTAGCTGGAATTACAGGACTGTGCCACCACACTCGCCTAAATTTTTTAATTTTTAGTAGAGAAGGGGTTTCACCATGTTGACCAAGCTGGTCTTAAACTCCTGACCTCAGGTGATCGGTCCGCTTCAGCCTTCCAAAGTGCTGGGATTAAAGGTGTAAGCCACTACCTGCGGTCTATAAAATAACCATTTTTTTCTAGATTATAAACTGTAAAGATAAAGGAACAAAGGTAAAACTAAAGGACAAAAGAGCCTGCTCTTGCTGTGGCTTGGAAATAATTTTCTGGAAAGAGCCACTGACAAACAAGGGCAAGAAGTTACCTAGAAAAGGGACTGAAAGAAAAGATAAGCAGGCACTGCTAGGCCATCTCCAGTTGAGAAGCATCTGACTGACCAAATCTCTGGCTTGCAAGTCCTTCACTTCTCCTAAATATTCTGGGGTGGTGGTCATGAGTATGTGCACCAAGTCCCTGCATAATCCAGTCTGTGTGCAGCACCGGTGTGGACAAAGGAACAGAACTGGGCCTCTCCTGCAGCAAGGCCTCATCAGCATCCTGCGCTGGCTCGCCTCAGAGTTCAACAGGTGTTTAGTTGTCGGGATGGACCCAGCCTTGGTAAACCCACAGCTGCTAAAGAAGATACAACCAAGGCCGGGAGGCAAGAAAACAGACTAGAGGGACAGGGACATTTCATAACCAGCTGCAAAGGGAGATGTTTAGGGAGGCAAACAAAAGCAGCACATTTCCATGAGCTTCATTTAATTTATATTTAGCCTTCTCATTCTCAGTAATTGAATGCATTATTTATTTTGGCCAGCAATTGCTGCCTGTGGCTTTCAGGAGAAAAATAATAGGCTTTTAAGGTTTAGCACCACAGCATTTAGAGACTTGAATAAAAATCATCAGATAAATTATTAAACATGAAGCGGACTCCATATTCCCGCTCTCCTGCAGTAAAGTGACAGGGGAGGCAAACAAGGAGCCCAGAGTCCTGGCACTGAGGGCGCTGTCTTTATCCATGCACAGTGTATGGGGCTGTCCTTACACCGACTGTCCTGCTGTGGGGACCAAGGACGTTATAGGAAGTACAACAGGCAGAAACTACGCACAGCTCTCCTTCAACAGTTCCTGGTAGCACCAAATCTTTGATGAGGGGGATAGCTTTATCCAAGTAGAGAATTTTTGTTTTGCTTTTTCAAAAAAAATAACCATGAAGCCCTATATGGGATCTAATCATAAATTTCCCGAGATCTGCAACATTCAACTCCATGGTCCTGATTTTATAACATTGGAAGAAGAAAGACTGAGGCTTCCAAAGCCTCTACTTGCAGTTCTGGTAAGTGATGTAACTTTGGTATCTGCAGCTCACAATTTGTTGCTAATACTGCAGGGAAAAACAACTCAGGGGTGCCTACCTGGGTCCACCGTTCCTGAGCTTTTAAAGAAGGAACCCATTTATAAGCAGGTTTAAAATTTCTAACATCCAAGGAAGCATCTTCTAATTTTCATCCTTTATATCACTAGGGTTTTGGTGGTGACTGTTAATTTTTGGTTCTCACTAACTCTTTGTTCTGTATTATTATTATTTTTTTGAGACAGAGTCTTGTTCTGTTTCCCAGGTGGTATGATCTCATCTCACTGCAACCTCCACCTCCCGGGTTCAAGCAGTTGTTGTGCCTTAGCCTCCCAATAACCCATCATTCTCACCAAGGCAAGGACTGGGAGAAAGTTCCATGGTGACCTACACACAGCAAAGACATGTGCCTGTCCTAGTGGGGAGAGGGGGTATCACAGACAATAAGTAAGCAAACACATTAAGAAAGCATCAGATTGTGGAATGAGCAATGATTATAATGAGGATGATGCTGTAGAGGTGACAGAGTGGGGCGGGGTGGCTTCTCTAGCTACGGTGGCCAGCAGAGGCCTCCGTAAGGAGCTTTGCCTTGTTCTCACCATCTACCTTGTAATTTTAAAAAATACAACTATCTGGGGAAAGATCATTGTAGAAAGAGGGAACAAAGCCGCAAAGGCTCTGAACTGGGAGACAACTTAGTATGTTCAAAGAACAGAAGCAGGCCTGTGAGGCGATGAAGATGGAGGCGAGCAGGCACCAGCTCGCAGGGGAACTCAAGAGGCAAATGTTCAGCTGCACTCAGAAGTGACTGAAGTACCCCAGGAGTTAAAAGCAAAACCAAGCAAGAGTTTTAAAAGGCTCCTGGGCAGCAACCATGTATGAAGACTTCACTGCCAGAGCTGCTCTAGTTGAATCAAGACACAATGATCTCCAGAACTTCCACGGCAGTGGTTCAAAGAACGCAGGAGTGACCACTCACCAACTGGTCCAGCATGCCCACTCAAGACAATGGCAGCAAGCGGTGAGGTGCCAGGCTTGGCATAATCTGTGCGGTTGTGTCAGGAAGAGAACCACCACTGCAAACCTCAGTTTACTTTCTATGGTGCTATGGATGAGCCCCATAATTTGTTTAGGCTTCATAGTCAATGCAGTGGTCAAGGGGCATGGCCTTGAGCCAGAGAGATCAGGGGCTGAGAGCTGGCTCAGTGACTCAGGAGTGGACCTACCCCAAGCAAGTTAGTTGGTCCCTCTCTGCCTCAGTTTACTCACCTGGGTAATGAGGCACCAACCACAGCACCAGCCCCATGTGGCTGCTGGGAGGATGAAATGAGATAACGTGTGCAAAGGGCTTGCCACATAACAAATACTCCATAAACGTCATATAAAGATTTCTTTTACCCTCTGTGTTATGGCCTGCAGGGTGGGTACCCTGCTGCTGACCTGCCTGCATGCCCCTGGCATATACCATTTCAGTAGGTAACCAGGGTGTCCTGCAGCAAACACCTGGGCTTTCCACCTGAGTGCCTTCTCTTGGCTCAAGTGTGGAGCAGGCCAGAATGCCAGGGGTTAATATCCTGGAAGCAGCGCTCTGTCCATGACAGATGGAAATAAAGGGAGAATCACCTGTCTTCCTTGCCCTTCAGGTAGGGTAACACTGGCTGTGTCTGACAACATCTCCCAGATGGGAAGGAACTTCAGCTGCCCACAGGAGTGACCTGTTGGATGGTGCATGGTTTTCTGGCTTCCTTGCCTTCCCTGTCTCATCTCACATCAGCCTTCTGATATCACTGAGATCACCTTCTCCCAAACAAACGATCCAGAGCATCCCTGCCTAACAGACGGCTTTGGTGCCTAGTATGGAAAGATCAGTCTTGGGCAGAAATTTTATCTGTTAACAGCAAAATGTAGGGTGCTCGTCCTACCACAGATTAGATGGTACTTGTGTGTCTCTGGGGTTTCAAATACACAAACATCAACAACAAAGAAAGATGCATCTGCCATTGTGAAGCAGTCCTAATGTCTCACATTCTCCAGGTGTGCTGAGTTCAGGATGTCTGAGCTGCATGACCGGGTCTGTCCTAGACAGATTTAAGAAGGTTCTTACAGGACGATATCTGTGCTCTACGATCTGAGTGTACAAATGCATATGTGTCCAATATGCTTCCTAAGAGAAATAAATTTAAAACTTACCATTTATTGATCTTTTTTTTCTTTCATCCTTAAAGGAATCTCTCTTGGCCGAGTGCAGTGGTTCACACCTGTAACCCCAGCACTTTGGGAGGATGAGGTAGGAGGATCAGTTGAGCCCAGAAGTTCAAGACAAGCCTGGGCAACAAAGCAGAACTCCATCTCTATAAAAAACAAAAATAAGGCTGAGCGCTGTGGCTCACGCCTGTAATCCCAGCACTTTGGGAGGCCGAGGTGGGTGGATCATGAGGTCAGGAGTTCGAGATCAGCCTGGCCAGCATGGTGAAACCACATCTCTATTAAAAACAAAAAAAAATAGCCGGGTATGGTGATGTGCACCTGTAATCCCAGCTACTCGGGAGGCTTAGGTAGGAGAACCGCTTGAACCCAGGATGCGGAGATTGCAGTGATCGAGATTGTGCCACTGCACTCCAACCTGGGCAACAGAACAAGACTTCCTCTCAAAAACACAAATACATAAAAAATATAAATAAAAACATTAGCTGTGTGTGGTGGTATGTGCCTGCAGTCCTAGCTACTCAGGAGGATTACTTGAGCCCAGGAGTTCGAGGTTACGGAGAACTATGATCACAGCACTACACTGTGGCCTGGGTGACAGAGCAAGACTGTCTCTAAAAAAAAAGGAAATCTTTCTCTCTCTACACACATACGCACACACCTGAGTCAGTTTTCCTAAGCAGCAAGGGAGTGCCCAAGATGAGAGAATGATGCCCTTACCTTGGGAGAGGCACTGGTTGGCCAAGGCCACCTGACCAGAATGCAGGTAGAGATTGAGACGTGTGAAGATGCCCGTCAGGGAGGGGATGGTGATGAAGCAATATGCAACACAGGCCTAGGAGAAGGGGAGAAACATCAACGCTGGCAACACCATGGTGGCAGAATGATACTCCTGTTTCATCCCTCATGTATTTCGAAGTAAAGAAACTTACAATAGTGAATTTTCCCGTTCTGAGCCCCAATTTTTCCCTCTTGTACAACTCTGCTCTGATCACCCTCTGGGAAGACGTGGGTATAAGGGGAGTGAGTGATAATGCAGGAAAAACAAATCCTTACCCAACATCATAGGAAGTAAACAGGTAGCATCTAACTTTGATAAACTGAGAAATAGCAGTTTAAACCAGTTACTTAAAAATAAGGAGCTAATCAGAAGCAATTGCTAAAGAGTTTGAGGTGGCTGACTGAGGAAAGAAGAGCAAGGTGACAAAGGGCAGAGCCAGGATGCTTATTTTTTACTGACATCTTTTCAGTATGATTTCATGTTTAAAAACACAGACACATACTGCTTTCTTAAAGTTCTGAACAGGACTGGGTGCAGTGGCTCACACCTGTCATCCGAACACTTTGGGAGGTTGAGGCAGGAGGATCACTTGAGGCCAGGAGTTTGAGACCAGCATGGGCAACCTAGACTCCCCTCCCCCATCTCTAAAAAAAAAAAAAATTAGCTGGGCACGGTGGTTATAGTGAACTATGATGGTGCCACGGCACTCCTGCCTGGGTGACAGAGCAAGACTCTGTCTCCAAAATAAATAAATGAATGAATAGATACGTAAATTTTGAGTAGCATCACATCTGATAAAATTTTCAGCTTCAAGAAGTTGAAATTGCTTTTCAAAGCTGAACATCAGGTTGGGCATGGTGGCTCACGCCTGTAATCCCAGCACTTTGGGAGGCTGAGGCAGGCAGATCACTTGAGGATAGGAGTTTGAAACCAGCCTGGCCAATATGGTGAAACCCCATCTTTACTAAAAATACAAAAACTTTAGCTGGGCATGTTGGTGGGCGTCTGTAATCTCAGCTATTTGGGAGGCTGAAGGGGAGAATCACTTGAACCCAGGAGGCAGAGGTTGCAGTGAGCTGAGATCACATCACTGCATCCCAGCCTGGGCGACAAGAGAAAAACTCCGTCTCAAAAATAAATAAATAAAAGTTGAGCATCATTATCATCTAGAGAAAAAAGCCCTTTCAGTTATAAGCACAATATTATTATATATATTTTAATATTGGAAAACTATTTTATAATGTTATAAACTATGTGTTATATTAGTATTATATTAGAGAAAATGAAAGCTAGTTCAGCTGGCACATAAACATGCAGCTCCATCACTCATTTACCTTCCCCAAAACACATATTAAAATTCAGACTCTTTTAACCATTTCTCTTGAAAACATTAAGAAAATGGATCATCCCATAGATACAGGGAAAAATAAAATTAATCTGAAAAATCAATAGTAAACCATTCTTATCATGACACACTTGTCTTTTTCTGGGAAGAGTAATTTAGTAACCTGCAAACTAAACAGACCACTGGAGTTCAAAGTCTGACAGTCCTTATCTTGAGAACGTACCCGGACAAACGCAGCCGTCTTTCTGGAATGATTTCCTTTCATTACTTTTCTCGTCTCCATTGCCAACCGGTTTACACTCTGAATTTGTGAATAAAATAGAAATTGTAATGAAGTAATGGCCAATTCTGATGAATGTCTTCCATAGAGATTTGAACATAAACTACATAAAGGTCAATGAGAACAAGCTTTCTAGAACCAAGACTGGTTAGCACCAAACCCTGAAACACCAAAGGGGTCATCAGGCTTGATCTGATCATGACCATTTTCTGGCTTAACGAATAGCTGGGGTTCACTTTCTCCATTTCCAAAAATCCCACCACACCAAAGTTTAAGAATTAAGAAATCTTGGGCCAGGTGCCTGTGGCTCATGCCTATAATCCCAGAACTTTGGGAGGCCGAGGTGGGTGGATCACCTGAGGTCAGGAGTTCAAGACCAGCCTGACCAACATGGTGAAACACCATCTCTACTAAAAATACAAAAATTAGCTGGGCGTGGTGGCGGGTATGTGTAATCCCACCTACTTGGGAGGCTGAGGCAGGAGAATGGCTTGAACCTGGGAGGTGGAGGTTGTAGTAAGCCGAGATCGCACCACTGCAGTCCAGCCTGAGCAACAGAGCAAGACTCTGCCTCAATAAAGAAAAAATAAATTAGAGCTCTTAAGAGACACCTCCAAAGCACACCACTTAGACAATCAGACCACACCATTCAGCTGAACAATAATGATAGTAGCCATATCATCACTTACAGTGTTCCAAGAGCTACATATTTATTGGTTCACTTAAGCTTCATAATCCCAGGATGGAAACTGTTACCTCCCCTGTTTTCCAGATAAAGTTTCCACATTTAGGTCTTAAGTTTAGTTGTGCTAAATAACTTGCTAACCAGCCAACAAATACATACAAAAGTTATTTTCCTTGAATAGACATGAAGTAATGAAAGAGCCTTGGGGGAACAAAAAAAAGTATTATTTTTCTTTCAATTTATATATATACATTTTCTTCAAATGGCTAACAAGTTGTTAGAGCATAAACACTTAAGCTGTCTGATTCTACCTTTTTTTTTTTTTTTTTTTTTTTTTTGAGATGCAGTTTCCCTTTCTCACGCAGGCTGGAGTGCAGTGGCATGATCTCTGCTCACTGCAACCTCCACCTCCCGGGTTTAAGCAATTCTCCTGCCTCAGCCTCTCAAGTAGATGGGATAACATGTGCCTGCCATCACACCTGGCTAATTTTTGTATTTTTAATAGAGAAAGAGTTTCACCATGTTGGCGAAGCTGGTCTCAAACTCCTGACCTCAAATGATCTGCCAGCCTCAGTCTCCCAAAGTGCTGGGATTACAGGCATGAGCCATCATGCCCAGACTGAACCTAACTTCTTAATAAACAGGCTGTTATTAATTCTTCTGGCCTGCAGGCATCATAAAATGTTAGAAAGAGACCATGATCCAAAAAAGTTGGGAACCTCTTGTTAGGTAGAAGGGGCTTTCTCTGGTTGGATTTCTGTAACTAATCAGTGTAAATCACTAAACTCTGTTGCTGGCATGGAGAAATGAGAAAATGGAAATCTCACAGAAAAAGAGATCAATAAAACCAAAGTTACAAGTTTATTAACCTCTAAGAAACCACCTTTCATATCATAGAGAACAGTAACAAAACAGGGCCAGAAGAATCCCAGATTAAGGCTGGGCACACTGGCTCATGCCTGTAATCCCAGCATTTTGGGAGGCCAAGGCAGGAGGATTACCAGATGCAAGGAATTTGAGACCAGCCTGGGTAACATAGCGAGACCCCATCTCTCAAAAAAAATAAAAAAATCAAAATAGCCAAGCATGGTGGCTCAAGCTGATAGTCCCAGCTACTCAGGAGCCTGAGGCAGGAGGATTGCTTGAGCCCAGGAGCTCAAGGCACTGGTGAACTATGACTGTACCACTGCACTCTAGCCTGGGTGACAGGGCAAGACCCTGTCTGTAATAAAATAACATAAAAATAAATGATTGGGATGTAGATGATCAAAAAATACTTATTGAGAGAAGAAACTAATGATTGAAAATCCTTACGTGAATCAACTGCACAAGAACAGGCTCCAGATTGCAAAACATTGACCTGGACTCAACGTAAAAACTCAGCTGTTGTTCAAAATCACGGCCAAAGGATACCTAGAATCAAGGAGAAAGATGCTGAAGAGGACAGTGGTCTTTTTAGAGGGAACACAAGCGAACAAGGTATGACTGAAATATTATTGCCACCTCATCTTTATGACGTGGGCACTGGACTGGAACATAAGAAGTCAAAGGGTATAAAGCAGGCGCTCAGGGTGTAAACAGAATTTTCCAGGCTCCAAAGGAAACCACTGGGAAGGGAATAATGGGATTTTGTTTGTCAGCTGTGGCCTTTTCACAGAACATAAATGTGGTTATTGGGGGCCATTTGTCAGAAGGTTTGCTATCGTAACGGTCACACCTTTCTGCTTCCTGATGGGGACCCAACTTCGGCAGCTCACGGGTGGCTATAGGGGCCATAGACAGAAGTTTGCCCACCATTAAACACCTCTTCTCCTATTTCTTCAGATTTATGAACAGCTCGTTAGTAAGAAAAACTTTACTGCTACATCAATTATTTTTGTCCAGATGAGATTTAACGTCGCTATTTCCATTACAGCTATCATGTTTCATATCTAATTGCCTTATATTCTTTTCCATAACTCCGGTAACTTTTTATCTACCATAAAAAGATAAATACCACATGATGAGTACATAAAGCAGAGGCCAAGGAGAGTGACCTGGGGAAATCCACAGGTCTGTTTCCTAACACAGGAATTGCAAGGCTAATTCTGAATTTTCAACAAAATTGATATTTCACCCACAGAGTCAAGTGGACTAAGCAACCCACATTATTTAACAAGTCAGAATTTCAAGGTTATTTTCAAAGTGATCTTGCCATTTTCATCTCAGTCAGCTTTGGTCCTGACTTTTCTATTACAATAGGAGATACTGGCAGCAGTTGGCATTTTGGCTTACAGCACCCAGAATTAAGGTAAAGATTTTTCAGGCTAGGATAGTATCATGGTGGGATGTTCCCAGAGGAATCCCTCCCACTCTGCTTGCCCTTCTGCAGTGTCTCGGTGGACCAACCCCATCAAGGGGCAGAGCCTCTTCCCCTCTAGACTGGCCCTGTGACTTGCTTTGACCGACAGATTGCAGTAGAATGTGGCAGGAGGTTACTCTGTCATTTCTCTTTTTTTTTTTTCTTTTTTCAAGACAGAGTTTTGCTCTTGTTGCCCAGGCTGGAGTGCAGTAACATGTTCTTGACTCACTGCAACCTCTGCCTCCCGTGTTCGAGCTATTCTTCTGCCTCAGCCTCCTGAGTAGCTGGGATTACAGGCATGCACCACCACGCCTGGCTAATTTTGCATTTTTAGTAGAGACGGGGTTTCACCATGATGGTCAGGCTGGTCTTGACCTCCTGATGTCAGATGATCCAGCCGCCTTAGCCTCCCAAAGTGCTGGGATTACAGGCATGAGCCACCGCACCCAGCCTCACTGTGTGATTTCTAAGCCTTGGCCTTAAAATGCCTGGCTGCTTCTGCCTGTGCCTTCATAGAAGCCAGCACCAAGGAAGCCCCAACACATGTTCAGCACCAAAGCCCTGAAGAAAAGAACAAGGCCACTGTGGATCCTCCAGCCCAATCGAGCCACACCACACTGCCTGCGGCAGCCTCGTTACCAAACTGATCCACAGAGTTTAAGAACTAATAAAAAAAAACTCATGCTGCACGCAGTGGCTCAGGCCTATAATCCCAGCACTTTGGGGGGCGGAGGTTAGAGGACTGTTTGAAGCCGGGAGTTGGAAACAAGCCTGGGCAATATAGCAAGACCCCTGTCTCAATGCCCTCAAAAAAACCCAACCAAAAAAAGCCCTGTTATTTAAAGCTACTAAGTTTTGTGATGAGCTGTTACTCAGCCATGGCTAAGTAAAACAGATGGGGAGCAGATATCTGGCGTTCTGCCTGCCTGGCATAGCTTCCATCCCCATCTGATGATGCATCAGCTGCTTCAGGGCACCCTTTCTTTCCACTCTCAGTCCTTGCGACTCAGGTCACCCAGGTGTGCTTGGGGCTGCGACCCAAGTTAATCCAAAGAGACTTGATCTCGGTACTTTGCTGGAGCCCCTCCTGCCGGGCTGCAAAGCTGCAGGGAATGGAAACCTAGAGCTGGGGTGGGGTGAACCCACCTCAGCCTGAAGCCAGCAAGGCAGACAGAGCCCAGAGCTAAAGACAGACAGGGAAGGCAGGACCTGATGACATTGCGGAGACCCTGCTTGGTTCCTCCTTCAGTAGAGTTCCATCCCCCTCGACTTTTGTTACATGAGCCAAGAAATCCCTCCTCCCATCCCTCCCACCCTGCCCACCCTTTTCCTCTTAAGTCAGTTTGTCTTGGCTGTCTTTGCCCCCAGGGGAGTCCTGGCTAATGTAAGATGTTTTCTGATTTCATCTTATCTCACTAAGAATGAAAAGCACCAGAGAACATAATGTTAACTGCTTTCACCAGAATAAAGATAAACAATTACATCACGCTTCCAAGTGCACTGAAACTTCTTCCCTAATACTTACCATTTTTATAAATCCATTAATCAAATATGACAGCATTCTTTTTTCATCCTCAAGAGTGAGTGCACTAAAATCAATAATTGTACATAATTAACATTGAGGTAACAGATGAAAGTTTCTAAAGAAAAAAATACACAAGGGGTAGGTAATTTAACAGGTAAGAATATTTTGCATTTTCTAGATTTAAAAAACTCCCAACAAGCTGTTTATTTTTCCTTTGATAAAAATACATAATCATGATTAACACAATTTAAATGTATTTCTCATCTCCTTCAAAGATGCTGTTCTCAAGATATATTTATTAACAAGAAAAGAAAAGGTAACTTTCACTTCTTTGGAACTTGGGCAGCAAGGTCTAATATCAAATTTTGTATTTCAGGGAAATTTCACTGAATATTTTATTACAAAAAATTTCCAGTGGGATGTGCTGGTCCACACCTGTAATCTCAGCACTTAGGCAGGCAGAGGTAGCAGGTTTTGTTTGAGCCTAGGAATTAGAGACCAGCCTGGGCAACACTATGAGACCCCGTTCTCCCCCAAAAGGAAACAAATATTTCCAACGTACAGCAAAGTTGAACGAATTTTTCCAGTAAACACCCATATACACACCATCGAGATCCTGGCATCACCATTTTACTTGCTTTACCACATAATTATCCATTTCCCTCTCCATCCATCAATCCGTCTTATTTTTTTGATACATCATAAAGTAAATCTCAGGTCTCAGTTGCTTCTATTTAGTAAGAAATTTAACACAAATATAAATTTAAAAAGTCGAATCATTATAGTTTTGATTATACTTGTGAAGGCCTATCAATAGTCTCCCAGATTTATATAAAAAAAAATTTTTAAGGACCCAAAGAAAACATTATCAAGGTTTTTGCTTGTTCTTGGGGGAAAATATTTTAGCAAATATTGGCCACTGTCCTCCAATAGGAATGCCCACTTTGTTCTTTTTTTGTGTGGTTTTTTTTTTTTTTTTTTGAGATGGAGTTTTGCTCTTGTTGCCCAGGCTAGAGTTCAATGGTGTAATCTTGGCTCACTGCAACCTCCACCTCCCAGGTTCAAGTGATTCTCCTGCCTCAGTCTCCCAAGTAGCTGGGATTACAGGCATGTGCCACTATGCCCAGGTAATTTTTTTTTTTAAAGTAGAGATGGGGTTTCACCATGTTGGTCAGGCTGATCTCAGGTGATCCACCTGTCTTGGCCTCCTAAACTGCTGGGATTACAGGCATGAGACAGCGAACCTGGCCCCATTTTGTTCTTAGAACAACATTCCCCAGCCTCCTTCCCAGCTAGGGAGGGCTATGGGACCATTTTGGACAATGGGATGTGAACACAACTGATATGTGAGCCTTCCCAGCTTTGTCCTTAAGAGAAAGCTGCTGTTCCCCAATGCCTACAGGCTGGAAAGTGAACATGGTCGAGATAGATCAGCTTCCAGGAAGAAGACAAGGACAATACTCCAAATAGATTGGCAGAACAATAAGACAGAAATAACCTGGGTCCCTGGATGATGTTTGAAAGAACAGCTGCCCAACCCCTACCTTCTGGTCTGCCTACTATGCATAATTTTAAGAGAGGAATCAACCTTCTATTTTACTTAAGCCAAAACCCAATATCTCACCAAATTAAGTGCCTTTCTGGATGCTTTTTGTGTCTTTATTTCTATTTTTGTCCAACTAAAGTCTACCGGTTCCATTTTTATAAATGTCTGGACACTTTGATTTTCATAACTACCCATGATTTTGAAAGCACAAAGAATCATAAAAGTAAAGATTCTAAAATGCAGAGAACACAAAGAAGAAATACAATTCATCTTGTTGATGGTTAAGTTCCAAAACAATTTTTCTCCATTCTTTTAACATTTTCCAGTAAATCAAGCTGCCGTGTTTAAAAATTCTTTGGGGACTAAAATTTCAGCCACAAATAAGCAGGAATTACCCTGAGCACAGTCAAATGAAAACATATTTAAACAATAAACAAACAAAAACCGGAAAATAAAGCAGTGATTATTCAGTCTCTGACTGAAAAGTAACGCCTGTGGCTAGGTCTGAGCCTCAAGTATACTGAGGAAATAAAGTCAGTTTCATTTGAATTTCAAATAATTGGCTAATAAAGAGATAAAACTGAAAGGCTATGTTACTGGATGTGTGAGCTTATTATTACACTATCTGCTGCTTTCAGAAATCTCCAAGAGACATGGAGTTTGGGTTCACTTGAATGAAACCAGTTTTTTACCCATAACAAGAAATTTCTTTCTAACAACATCTGCCACGTTGCTTTCTCAGGAAGGTTATCCTCAGCCTTCTTCCTCTCCTGAACTGGAATGTCCTCATTAGCAAGAATCTTAATATACCCAATAAAGTAATATTATTCACAGTGACAGCTTAAAATAGTCATTCTCTAATGTTCTATTAGGTGGCATTAAGACCCAACCCATGTTACATTTCAGCTCTAAGTATGGCTTACTTCACGGAGTCATGCATGGTCTTGCAAACGTGCAAAAGGGCATTCAAAATGACTGGGTCCTTGGTGGGCTCTTGCTGATGCCTAGGAGACATTTAAAGATAAAAGTCAAAGCTATTTCCTGGATTCAGTTTTCATCCACTGTACACAGCTGAAAAGCAGCAAATTATCCAGCTGGCATTTCGCCCAGCCTGGTTTACCAGTAATGAGTCATGTTCTGGTTGTCTCAGAATTTTTTTAACTTTTGAGACAGAGTTTCACTCTGTTGCCCGGGCTGGAGTGCAGTGGTGTGACCTCAGCTCACTGCAGCCTCTACCTCCTGGGTTCAAGTGATCTCCTGCCTCAGCCTCCTGAGTAGCTGGGACTACAGGAGTGCGTCACCATATCCAGCTAATTTTTGCATTTTTGGTAGACACAGGGCTTCACCATGTTGGACAGACTGGTCCTGAACTCCTGGCCTCAGGTGACCCGCCGCCTCAGCCTCCCAAAGTGCTGGGATTACAGGCATGAGCCACTGTGCCTGGCCCAGAATTCTTTAAATAACAAGTTCGCTCTTCTACATACATGATAACTTCTCCTATCGGCAAAATCATGGGAAAACTGTTCCCTTTCCTAAACCAGGCAGGCTAAGGGCAAACCTAGTTTGTTTGTTTTACTATGCTTCTTGTACCTTCTGAAGCTGCTCACAACCTGTCTGTCACTGTGTTCTTAATAGGTAAATTTTGCCAGGCAAAAGTATTCATTTGGTTTTTCAAATAATGTAAGAGGACAAACTCTTATAACAAATCTTTAGGTAAGTAAATTAGGTATTTTTATTCCAAGTATATTAATTAGGAATTAATATTAATCCATAGGAAGAAATTAATCTTTTAGAAAGATGACAAGAAAAGCTTAAAACATTTGAGCAATATCAAACTCAATTTTCCAACTGAACTGTATCTATGTATTTAATAAAGTAACTTTAGCTTTTTTTTACTTAACCTTGTCCTAAGAAATAATATACTATACATCAAATGACATTAAATAAACTAGTTATACACTGCCTAATACATTTAAAATCAATATGTAACTTTAAAAATAAAAACAGGCCGGGTGCAGTGGCTCATGCCTATAATCCCAGCACTTTGGGACGCCACAGGGGCGGATCACCTGAGGTCAGGAGTTTGAGACCAGCCTGGCCACCATGGTGAAACCCCGTCTCTACTGAAAATACAAAAAAATGAGCTGGGTGTGGAGGTGGGCACCTGTAATCCCAACTACTCAGGAGGCTGAGGAAGAAGAATTGCTTGAACCTGGGAGGCAGAGGTTGCAGTAAGCCAATTATCGCACCACTGCACTCCAGCCTGGGTGACAGAGCAGGACTCTGCTTCAAAAATAAAAATAAAACCCTAGCTAGGTGAGGTGGCTCACATCTATAATCCCAGCACTTTGGGAGGCTGAGGCGGGTGGATGGCTTGAGCCCAAGAGATCAAGACCAGCCTGGGCAACAAAGAGAGACCCAATCTCTACAAAAAATACAAAAATCAGCTGGGTTGTGGTGGCACACATCTATAGTCCCAGCTACCTGGGAGGCTGAGGCGGAAGGATCATCTGAGTGTGAGGAGGTTGAGGCTGCAGTAAACCATAATTGTGCCACTGCACTCCAGCCTGGATGACAGTGAGACCCTGTCCCAAAACAAAAACAAAAAAGCACATTTTTTCCATGTACCACCTTAAAATTATTTCATGTAGCACTAGCAGTAGGGCAGTTTTGGGAAACACAAGCTTAATCCGAAAAATGAAAAGAACTAAATTTAATTTTTTTTCTTTTTTGCTAAAGAGCTAAATTGGAAAACTGATCACAAATTAGCCACATAACTAAACAATGAAGATGCAAACCTTTCTAGCATCAGTGCCGTCCTAAGTATGTAAGCCCTGATTTTTACCCTTAAAAATGTTACTCTCAAGGGAATTTATCAAAAGACTGCTCCTTCTAAAAACCTTATCAAAGTAAAATGGAGCTGCTGGCCAGGCTCTTAACACGTGCTAGTCTGTCTTCTTAAACAGGAATTACAAACTTTTATCATGACTCCTGCTTTTAATGTGGCTTTCCTTCCAGTGTGGTTTTCTGTATGAAATACGTACACGTCATTAGGCTTCAAGGTACAAGAATTGATTTTTTTATCAACAGGTTTCATTCACAAGGGCACTGGGAATCAAGGCTTCCACGCACGGCATTGCACTCACTTGATAAAGGCTTCCATGATGCATTTGCAAACCTCCACCCGCACGCTCTCTTTTTGGAACATGTCCAGAAACGGCAGAAATTTTTCCTATAAATAAAACAAGCAGTCTATATGCAAATGACACATGTTATTGAAAGGAAGGAATGTGTGGGCTCTTTTTCTGTGGAGGTCAAAAAAAGCAGATCAGAGGTTTACTCTCTGAGTTGGGTCAGAGGAGGACTCCTCTGAAATCAGGGAGAGGACCTGACTGGGCTTTCAAAAAGCTGTTATGGGGTTGAGCACAATGGCTCACACCTATAATCCCAGCACTTTGGGAGGCCAAGGAGGGTGGATCATTTGAGGCCAGGAGTTTGAGACCAGCCTGGCCAACATGGTGAAACCCCGTCTCTACTAAAAATACAAAAATCAGCCAGGCGTGATGGTGCATGCCTGTAGTCCCAGCTACTTGGGAGGCTGAGGCAGGAGAATTGCTTGAACTTAGGAGGTGGAGGTTGCAGTGAACCAAGATTGCTCTGCTGCACTCCAGCCTGGGCAACAGAGCAAGACTCTGTCTCAAAAATAAATAAACAAACAAATAAAATAAAATAAAATAAAAAGCTGTTACTATGAAAACAACTTATATGTGTTCCATGGATTGGTGCGGGGACCAGTTAACAATTTGGGGAGCCAACCAGGCAATCTTTGATGACCATAAGCTTTTCCGGGCAGCAAAATGCAAGGCAGACTTCAGTCTTTCATGATTGTATTAATGAGCAATGGAAGAAGAACCAGAGTAGAGATGTTCAGAGATGGCCTCTAAACTGGACTACCTGGCTCTGACTCCCAACCTCAGTGACTGTGTGGCTGTAAGTTACTCTACCTCTTCCTGCATCAGTTTTCTTATCTGTAAAGTGGGAATATAATAGTTGCTCTCTATCTGCAATTTTGTTTTCCATAATTTCAGTTACCCTCGGTTAATGGCCATCTGAAAATATTCAATAGAAAATTCTAGAAATAAGCAATTCATTCATTTTATTTTTATTGTATTTTATTTGTTTGAGACAGAGTCTCGCTCTGTTGCCCAGGCTCGAGTGCACTGGTGCGATCTCAGCTCACTGCAACCTCCGCCTCTGTCAAGCAATTCTCCTGCCTCAGCCTCCCCCAGGTAGCTGGGAGTACAGGAAAGCACCACCATACCTGGCTAATTTTTTGTATTTTTAGTAGTGATGGGGTTTCACCACATTGGCCAGGCTGATCTGGAACTGGTGGTCTCAGGTAATCTACCTGCCTCTGATAGTGCTGGGATTACAGGCATGAGCCACCATGCCCAGCCTCATTCATTTTAAATTGTATGTTGCTCAGAGTAATGTGATGAAATCTCCTGCTATACTGCTCTGTCCTGCCCAGGTTGTGAGTCATCCCTTTGTCCAGTGTCTCCACATGCAGATGCTATCCGCTTGTTAGTCATTTAGTAGCTGTCTTGGTCATTGGATCGACTCAGGGTATTGCAGTGCTTTTTGTTCAAAGAACATTTATTTTACTTAATAATGGCCCTTAAGTGCAAGAGTAGCATAAGTATGTATGTATAGGATAAAACATAGTATACATAGGACTCAGGCACTACTACAGTAATAACTCCTACTTCCCTGTGATGATATGAAACTGATGAGAGGCAATGCATGTAAAGTCCCAGCACAGTGCTTGGAGTATGGTCTATGTCCAATAAACATTAGCTGCTATGATTAAAATAAAAAAATCTTACAATCTGTGAGCATATGTAAATGGAACCTGGGAGAGGGAAGCGAAAGAAGAGACAGAGCATGTTAATACAGAGAATAACCTAGATTCCTACTTGCCCAGGGCACTGAGCAAACTCAAACACACATTGCAGGATATTTCAAATTTTTGAGGGAATCATGGTAAATCTCAGTTGTCAGACACTGAAACAACTACTAGCTCAATGTATTTCATAGTTTCAACATTAGGCTGTGTGATGAAAAAGCAAGTGCCCTGTGAAAATCACCATGGAAGAGCAAAGGAAGAGGAGGCTGTCCAAAGCGTCTGGAAGGTTGGAGAAGGTGTGTAATGCCCCACAGAGCACATATCCCATTAGTAAGTAAGGAATGAAACAGAAATAATATTTTTCTTTCAGTTTTAGTGTATTATGTTTTCAAATACTGCTTAAGTTGTTAGGACATACTTAAGTTGATCAGACAAAACTACTTTATAAAAGGAACTGCTGAATATTTCTTTTGGCTTCGGGCATCATGAAAACATTACTGAGACAATGAGACCCTCTGAGCCAGGTACAGATTTCCAAAGATAATTAAGAAATGCTACTTACCACTGAGAAAAGAACTGAGAAGTCATGGAAGTAGGCAATAACTTTCTTAATTATTAACTGAAGCTGTAAAACAAACAAATAAAAATCTTACTTTTAAAACCTTAATTTTTAAAAATATATTTCTGGTTCACAGTCTCTCCTGAAAACCTGAATTTTTTTTTTTAAATTACAACTACAGTAAGGTAAGCCTGAATTGTTCGACAACAAATGGTGAACTGGGCTTAGGGTAGTTTCTGTCTCAGTCTAAGTGTGCCCAATGACTCTGAACATCCTACTTTGTAGTCCTGGGGAAGTAACTGAGTCTCAGTCTCAGCTTCCTCATCTGTAAACTGGAGGTCAAAGCAGTAGGGACTCAATGGAATGATTCGGGGAAAGTGCTGAGTGCAGTGCCCACCCTATTGTTATTCCTTGAATAGCGGGCAAACTTTTTCTATAAACGTCCTACAGTCCACCACAACTACTCAACACTATTTTAGTGCAAAAGCAGCCATTGCCAACATTAAATGAATGTGCATTAAAGGAATCTGTGCCAATAAAACTTTATTCACAAGAACAAGTGGCAGGCTACATGTAGCCTATGGGCTGTAGTTGGCCGATCTCTATTCTAGCTCATCTGTCGTGGCCCTGTGTGTCTTGATTACTTCACTGGAGAGGATCTGGACAGAGTTCGCTGGTAGAGTCAAAGGCCAAGGTGTTACCTAGGGATGGCGGTACAGTCTATGAGGTCTGCCTCAAAAATGCCCAGATACTGATGGTTACCACCCCCACCCTGAGATCACACTCCAGACTGAAAGGTCCAGGAGAACCAAGGAAATGATGTTTCTAAATAAAACAGAACTCCCTATTCCCGGTTGCTATCAAGAAAATTCACTGACAATTTGTTTACACTAAAAAAAACCTGCTGTTTCAATAATTTCCAAAGAAAATCTCTCATGTTCTAAAAACAGAACATGAAGAACGTTATGTACCCATTTCATAATTAGGCAGCTTAATAGGTCAGTCAAGCAAAACACTTATAAAGGACTTCAAAACTTCATCATGAACAATGCTCCAAGGCAATGCTGTCTGGTTAAAATAGATTCTGAAGCACAGAAACTATTTTACGTTCCTAAGTTCAAGCAATTCTCCTGCCTCAGCCTCCTAATTCTTACCTAAAGGAAGACAATTATCTTTACTGTGATAGCTGCAAAATGGTGATTTTCCCATTCTACCATTTCTTTCACATTTCTTAATCTGCTCATCTATTTATCTATTCATCATAAGGATGGACTCTTGGATTGCTATTTTACTCAATGGGCTATAATCCATTACTGTCCTAATTTCATTTGATACTCAAATTGGGAGCCAGTTTTATACCTAATTTCATTTGATACTCAAATTGGGAGCCCCTTCAAGACGCTATTTTTTTTTTCTTTTGAGATGGAGTGTGGCTCTGTCGCCCAGGCTGGAGTGCAGTGGCACGATCTTGGCTGACTGCAACCTCCACCTCCCGGGTTCAAGTATTCTCCTGCCTCAACCTCCTGAGTAGCTGGGATTACAGGCATGAGCCACCGCGTCTGGCCTCAAGCCACTCTTATACCCTTTCCACATGTTCCCATTAATGGGTTTTTTTTGAGACCGTTGTCTCTCTCTCTCATCCAGGCTGGAGTGCTCACTGCAACGTTGGCCCCCAAGGCTCAAGTGATCTTCCCACTGTAGCGTCCCAGGTAGATAGGACTATCCGTGTGCACCACCACACCGACTAATTTTTATATTTTTTGTAGAGATGGAGTTTCACCATATCGCCCACACTGGTCTTGAACTACTGGACTCAAGTGATCTGCCATCCTTGGCCTCCCAAAGTGCTGGGATTAAGGTATGAGTCACCACACCTGGCCTCACTTAACTCTTCAGAAGCAAAATGTGACATAGTGTATTTGACTTATTGACAAGTAGTGAAAAAAATGTACACACATACATGTATATATGTATATGAGTGGACATGGGTGAACGATAAAGCACGTGTGGTGAAATATTAATAGATAGTGAATCTTGGTAAAGAATAACAGGAATTCTTTGAGCTTTAACTCTCCAATAATCTTAAATTTATTTCCACGTAAGAAGCTGATTTATGGCCAAGCATGGTGGCTCACACCTGTAATCCTAGCACTTGGGAAGGCCAAGGTGAGCAGACTGCTTGAGCCCAGGAGTTTGAGACCAGCCTTAGCCACATGGGAAGACCCCATCTCTACAAAAATACCAAAAAAAAAAAAATTAGCTGGGCCTGGTGGCACATACCTGTAGTCCCAGTTACTCGGGAGGCTGAGATGGGTGGATCACTTAAGCACAGGAGGTTGAGGCTGTGCTAAGAGGTGATCACACCACTGCACTCCAGCCTGCGTGACTGAGCGAGACGCTGTTTCAAAAAAAGAAAAAAAAATAGTTGATTTAACTAAAAATACAATTTATTTACTGGTGACAACAATGATGACAATGCTTATTCAGCATTTATCATGTGCCAGGCCACTGTGTGAGGGCTTCACTTCATCCTCGCAGTTACTCTCAGGGTAGCTCTATTACTATCCCATTTCACAGGCAAGAAAACTGGGGCACAACAAAGTTCAGTAACGGATCAAAGGCCACACAGATAGGATATGGCAGAGCTAGGATTCAAACACAGGATTATCTGCCTTTACAGCCTAACCCATGTAACATGCCTATTTATTTATTTATTTTGAGACAGAGTGTTGCTCTGTCACCCAGGCTGGAGTGCAGTGGCACGATCTCAGCTCACCGTAACCTCCGTCTCCCGGGTTCCAGCGATTCTCCTGCCTCAGCCTCCTGAGTAGGTGGGAGTACAGGCACATGCCACTGCGCCTGGTTAATTTTTTGTATTTTTAGTAGAGATGGGGTTTCACCATGTTAGCCAGGATGGCCTCGATCTCCTGACATCATAAGCCTCCCCCTTGGCCTCCCAAAGTGCTGGGATTACAGGCGTGAGCCACCGCTCCCGGCCTATGCCTATTTAATTCAACAGAACAAAATTCCTAAGAATGTTGAAATGAGAAATGCAAATGTTACCTGGGGGTAGGAATCTTCAAATGCACGATCTGGAGTCATGTGCTTGATGACATCTGCCAAAATGGTATTCACCTCTCGTTTCTAAGAGAGGAAAAGGAACCAAACCTGTATTAGACACTGAATGGCAATCCCTGATGTTCCTGGGGGAAAGGACTAACGTATTCAGAATACATCACACATCTCCCAGGAAATCGTAAATATTCTGCTGAAAATAACAGAAGGGAGGAAATCCCACTCATATCACCTGGTCCAGTACCACAGCCCCACACCAAGTCAGGACTAAACGCTGTTCTCAGAGGTTCTGAGGCTTTACATGGCCCCTGCTTTCCCTGAGTGGTGGTCAAATCGGCCACCCATCTTTCCGCCTGCCTGTCCCAGGCCCTCCCTCAGGCGCCTGAAAAGAGAACAGCGAAGCACTGTGGGAAGAGCGCAGGCTCCCCCTTACAAGCCGTCTGACCTAACTGTTCACTGTTCACTTTTGTCACCCATAGCAAGAGTCACCCAACTGCAGCCCAATCCAGCCCAGTGCCTATTTTATTAAGGCCCACAAGCTAAGAATGGCTTTTAAGTCTCTATATAAATAAAAACTGCTGATTTACAGGAAATACTAAAGGCAGAAGAGCACATTAGACACCATCCCAAGGATGCAATGGGAAAAATCCAGCCTTTGCAACTCTACAGGACAAAAGACCCAATTTCTTCAACAAATAAATTACAGGGAAAGAAAGAGGAAGGAGAGGAGAAGACAGATTGGGAGAGAATTTACATATCAGAAGTATCCTAACATGCCTATTGCAATTTAGAAGCCATATTTTCAACCGGATTTCAACAAATAAACTTAAAAAGAATGAGACAATTGGGGAAATCAGAATATTGACAGGCATTTATGATATTAAATGATTAGCAACTCGGCTGGGCTTGATGGCTCACGCCTGTAATCCCAGCACTTTGGGAGGCCAAGGTGGGCAGATTGCTTGAGGTCAGGAGTTCAAGACCAGCCTGGCCAACATGGGGAAACGCTGTCTATACTAAAAATAATTAAAATTAGCTGGGCATGGTGGCACGTGCCTGTAGGCCCAGCTAACCAGGAGGCTGAGGCAGGAGAATTGCTTGAACCCAGGAGGGGGAGGTGGCAGTGAGCCGAGGTCATGCCATAGCACTCTAGCCTGGGTGACAGAGGGAGACTCCATCTCAAGAAAGAAAAAAAAATTAGTAATGAACAAATTTACATCATAAAAGCAGCAAAAAAAAAAAAAAATTAGTAACTTTTTCCCTTAGAATCATGTATTTAGATTTGGTTTAAGGAAGGGACCCTCCAACCTGGGCAATATAGTGAAACCTCACCTTTACAAGTAAAACAAAATTTAGCCAGGTGTGCTGGCGTGTGCCTGTGGTCCCAGCTACTTGGGAAGCTGAGGCAGGAGGATCGCCCGAGCCCAGGAGGTCAAGGCTGCAGTGAGTCACGATTACACCACTGCACTCCAGTCTGGGCAACAGAGTGAGATGCTGTCTGTCAATCAATCAATCAATGGAATCCTCATATTTTTATGGATGTGCTGAAATACTGACAGATGAAATGATACAATGTCTGAGATATGCTTCAAAATATTCCAGGGGTTGGGAAACATAGTAATGATATAAATCAAACAAGATTTGCTGTAAGTTGATAATTCCTGATTGATGGGTACAAGGGAGCAAGTATGTTTTAAGTTTCCACAATAAAATGTAAAATAAAAATAGGACCAAAAAAAAAAAAATCAATGAATCAACATTTACCTAATGCTCAAAAACGAGAAAAAAACAATTCTGGTGTTAGAGGCCAGGCTGGTGTCTACCTTCACCTCCCCAAAGGCTGAGTTGTGACTGGGAGGGGCAGTTCTGGGGGGGTTCTGTGGGGTCAGTTATTTCTTATTTCTTACTCTGGATGGTGATTACATGGTCATATCTTGTGAAAATTCATTGAGCAGCAAATTTATGATACATGTACTTTTTGGCATGTGTGCTTGGCTTAGTCTGTTTAGGCTTCCACCAAAATACCATAAACTATGAATCTTGTAAACAATAGAAATTTAATTCTCACAGTTCTGGAGGCTGGGAAGTCCAAGATCAAGGCAGATTTGGTGTCTGGTGAGGACTCATTCCTCATAAATGGCATCTTCTCCCCATGTCCTCATGGGGTGGAAGGGGTCAGTGAGCTCCGCTGGGCATCTTTTATCATTATTATTACTATTTTTGTTTTGAGACAGAGTCTCACTCTGTTGCCCAGGCTGGAGTGTAGCAGTGCAATCTTGGCTCACTGCAGCCTCTGCCTCACACATTTAAGCGATTCTCCTGCCTCTACCTCCTGGGTAGCTAGGACTATAGCCATGTGTCACCACTCCTGGCTTTTTTTTTTTTTTTTGTATTTTTAGTAGAGATAAGGTTTCACCATGTTGGCCAGGCTGGTGGGCTTCTTTTATTAAAAGGGCATTAATCCCCTCCATAAGGACTCTCCCCTCATGACCTAATCTCCTCCCAAAGGCTCCACCTTCTAATACCATCATCTTGGGGGCTGGGATTTCAACACACGAATTTTGGAAGGACACAGACATTCATACCATAGCAATGCTATACTTCAATTTTTAGGACTTGATTAAAATAAATTACTCTAGCAATGGGTTTTGAACCTACTTCTATCTGCATCTAAAGTCTCTGCTCTTTGACAAGCCCAGTATTCCTCTAACTGCGGTTCCAGTCTACGTCTAAGGAAACAAACATTTGCTTAGGAAAAAAATTACATGCCAGTCAAATTGTGTGAGAAACACTGCTTACTAGACTCCAATGTATAGTCGCAGTGCATTTTAGCATATAAACATCTAAGGTATCCTATGGTTAAAGAAAAAAAACAAAAACAGTTTAACTTTGTATAGTGCTGCATTTTCCAAACTTAAATGTAAGCATGGAACAGTTATTTTTTGTTATAGTACACGTATTAGTGCTCCATCACACTTTATTATAATGTAATTTTTATAAATTGTAAGCGCAATTACCATTGTAAAATGCCTCAATGCCTGAACTAGGATAATTCACCATTAGAAACATGAAAAAGCATAATTTTTTCAAAAACAATACCATAGTCACACATACCGTGAAATGCTTGCAGGTGTATTCTACCCACACTTCAGCACAATTAATGTAGTCCTACAAAGAAAAAAGGAAAACATCTTAATGTTAAGTACAACATAGTTTGCCTTACAGCAAACAGGAGGCTTCAGCTGGCTCCATTCAATGGTCAGAAACTGGAATTTCCTTTTGCTAATTACTGGCTTAAAGGCAGATCTTTAATTTAGTAATTTCCTACTAACCAGATTTTCAAACCTAAACCTTACGAACTGTTACATTTTGGATGTCCACTATAAAGTTAAGTGATCTTTTATAGTTTCAAGTATCTGTAACTGTATGCATTTTTTAACGTTTTTTAAATCAATTAATTAATTAATTTAGAGACCAAGTCTTGCTCTGTCACCAGGCTGGAGTACAGTGGCACGATCTCGGCTCACTGCAACCTGCGCCTCCTGGGTTCAAGTGATTCTCCTACCTCAGCCTCCCAAGTAGCTTGGACTACTGGCATGCGCCACCACGCTCAGATAATTTTTGTATTTTTAGTCAAGACGGGGTTTCATCATGTTGGCCAGAATGGTCTCAATCTCTTGACGTCATGATCCACTCACCTCAGCCTCTCAAAGTGCTGGGATTACAGGCGTGAGCCACTGCGCCCGGCCCCAAGTTTCATTTTTTATGGAAGTTCTGAGTGTATGATCATGTAATGTTACACTTTTAGCACATCTTGAGGCTGTGAGAACTGAATCAAAAAAAAAAAAAATCAAAGAAACTACATCTTTTTTTTTTTTTTTGAGACAAAGTCTTGCTCTGTCACCCAGGCTGGAGTGCAATGGCACAATCTTGGCTCACTGCAACCTCCACCTCCTGGGTTCAAGTGATCCTCCTGCCTGAGCCTCCTAAGTAGCTGGGACTACAGGTGCATGCCACCACACCCAGCTAAATTTTTGTATTTTTAGTAGAGATGGGGTTTCACCATGTTAGCCAGGATGGTCTTGATCTCCTGACCTCATGATCCACCTAGTTCAACCTCCCAAAGTGCTGGGATTATAGGCGTGAGCCACCACACCTGGCCGGAGCCACCATGCCCAACCAGAAATTATATTTTTAAAGTTATCTGTTCTCCATTACAGGTAGACAAATAATGTAAGAAATAGATTTCTTTAGAGAAAAAAGCATAAATAATGAAAAGATTATTTTTCAGTTTAAATAGAGACAGGGGTTTTGGTATGTTGTCTGGGCTGGTCTCAAACTCCCAGCCTCAAGCGATCCTCCTGCCTCAGCCTCCCAAAATGCTGGGATTACAGGTGTGAGCCACCATGTTCAGCCTGGAAGGGTAATTTTTTAAAAGAGTAGATGGCAAAAGTTGGACAAAAAGCAGTTAAAGTTTAAATGGCAGACCAGGCACAGTGGCTTATGTCACTGTGTAATCTCAAAGTGTAATCCCAGCATTTTGAGAGGCCGAGGTGGGAGATATTTGAGACAGCCTGGCCAACATGGTGAAATCCCATCTCTACTAAAAATACAAAAATTAGCCAGGCATGGTGGCACACACCTGTAATCCCAGCTACTCAGGAGGATGAGGCAGGAGAATGGCTTGAACCCGGAAGGCAGAGGTTACAGTGAGCCAAGATGGCACCACTGCACTCTGGCCTGGGTGACAGAGTAAGACTCCATCTCAAAAGAAAAAAAAGCCCACCTACCTGTGGATTCTTTAGCTTAGTGATAACTTTCCAAGCTTCGTTGAGAATCTGAAGGCGGTCACTCTCGGGAGGATCAGCCAAGGCCAAGTTTAACCCCAGCGATCGAAAAAGGAGATGCTAAGAAAAATGTCAAACCATCATGTTACAGAAATTTTAAATCAAAGTAACCTGAAGCTCAAAGAAAAGAAAAGGTTGTAATGTTTAATCCTTCTTGAGGCTTATCTTCCAACAACCTCCTTCTGAAGTTCTACCACATATCTGTCCCAGCTACACGGAGAAGCTCACAACAGAGTTACCTGCATCTATTGGTCTAATTTGGGGACATAATATTCCACTGGACAAAGTTTTTCATTAATAATGAATGAAGATATATTATTTTGTTTGTTTTGGGACAGAGTCTCACTCTGTCACCAGGCTTCTTGACATAATCACGGCTCACAGCAGCCTCGACCTCCTGGGCTCCAAGTGATTCTCTCACCTTAGCCTCTCAAGTAGCTGGGACTACAGGTATGCACCACCACATCCAGCTAATTTTTGATTTTTTGTAGAGATGAGGTCTTGCTTTGTTGCCCTGGCTGGTCTCCAACTCCTGGCCTCAAGTGATCCTCCTGCCCCGGCCTCCTAAGTGCTGGGATTATAAACATGAACGGCCATGCCCAGCCTGATATTGTCTTAAATATGTTAGACCAAAGTCTTTCTTAAATCCTTCATAGTGAGTTAATTTGATAGATTTAGGGCTCACGGGAGCCTGAAGCATAGCAATCACATGGTGTCTGACAATCCCAATCTCTAACTCATTCTTCACTGCATTCCTCAGAAACAGAGCCTTCGCCTATGTTCCTGCAGGCCCATACTGTTTCCAATACCAGGCTGTCTTCAAGAGCTATTGGATACACACCACTTATTTGTATCCTTCTAAGCATGAAGTCAAGAGCCTACCTTGGGGAAACCAGATTCATCACACTCTTTAATCATGCCAATGAAATCCATAGACCTTGTGGCGATGAACTCAGCCCGGAAAGCAGACATCACGGAATTCAACAGCAAAGCACTGCAAGACACAGATCCCCCAAGTCAGCCTAGCTTCTCCTCAATGAAAGTTGCTTTAATTTTTGGATATATATTGCCAGGAAGAAAGAGTAACAGCTCTTCAGCGGTAGGGTTGGGGGGAAAAAAAAAGATCAGAGTAAAAAGGTAAACTGTAGAGACTGACACAGTGTCCTGTACATATGTGCAACTCAATAAATGTTGAATTCACTAGATGTTTAGATGGGTAGATGATAGATGGCAGGGTGACAGACATATAGATCAGCAAGTGAACCAGTTCATTTAAGAAGAAGAGTCAGGGGGTGGGGAGGTATAACATGGGGAGAAATGCCAGATATAGGTGACGGGAGGATGGAGGCAGCAAACCACCTTGCCATGTAAGTACCTATGCAACAACCCTGCATGATCTGTACAAGTACCCCAGAACCTAAACTATAATTAAAAAAAGAAAAAAAAAAAGGAGAAGAGCGAGCCTTCAATAAGCTTGTGCACTAATAAGACTAAACATTAAGTCACAGTACTGATCCTGATGGCAAATATATATCCACATCGTTTACGTAAGAGTTTTTTTTTTTGGGGGGATAGAGTTTCACTTTGTGGCCCAGGGTAGAGTGCAATGTCATGATCTTAGCTCACTGCAACCTCCACCTCCCAGGTTCAAGTGATTCTCCTGCATCAGCCTCCCGAGTAGCTGAGATTGCAGGCACATGCTACCATGCCTGGCAAATTTTTGTATTTTTAGTAGAGATGGGGTTTCACCATGTTGGCCAGGCTAGTCTCAAACTCCTGACCTCAGGTGATCCACTCACCTCAGTCTCCCACTCCCAAAGTGTTGGGATTACAGGCATGAGCCATTGCGTCTGGTCAGTTCATGCAAGAGATTTCTTAGGAAAGAGATCTTACATTATAGGCACCAGGCACTGGGGACACAGTGGTGAACAAACACCATGAAAGGCTGTTTACATGTATCTACCACTGAAAGGAAAGCAGAGAGACAACCTCATGTTTGTGAGAGTCAGGGAGATCAACTTCATCCTAGCCCAACCACCTACCTCAGCCCCATGGGGAAATAACTATTATTGTTATTATTTTTCTTTTTTTTGAGACGAGTCTCACTCTATCGCCCCATGCTGGAGTGAAGTGTCATGATCTCAGCTCACTGCAATCTCTGACTCCCAGGTTCAAGCGATTCTCCTGCCTCAGTCTCCCGAGTACAGGTGTATGCCACCACACCCGGCTAATTTTTGTATTTTTAGTAGAGATGGGGTTTTTCCATGTTGGCTAGGCTGGTCTGGAACTCCTGACCTCAGGTGATCTGCATGCCTCAGCCTCCCAAAGTGCTGGGATTACAGGCATAAAGCACCATGCTCAGTCAGAAAGAACTATTATTATACCCGTTTTACAGATGAGGAGACAGAGGCACAGAGAGGTCAAATAAGCAGCCCAAGATTACAAGGCTAAGACGGAACAGAGCTAAGGTCTGAGGCCAGGCAACTGGACTCTAGCATTCTAAACCTCCATGTGATCCTGCTTCTCTCTCTTCAGCTCATGCCCAGGTAAGCAGGCCAAGCTAAAAAATAGCAGCCAATGCCATTTTCAAACTCTTGTTTTTGAATCCGAAAATACTTACTTGTTTCCTAGTTTCTTACACCTTTCCATCATCTCGGTCAGCAGAGCCTATTATGTTAAAAAATAACAATAATTAAAAATTAGGTTGGAGGAGCTAAAGTAACATTTCTAAGAGACTTCCAAAGTTACACTCAAAAATGAACATAGCTGCATGTCCATTAAGATAATTCTCAGTGTCTGAATTCTCAGTGTCTGACAGGAATGGGGAGGCTAGGGGAGGAAAAAATTCACTTTCATGGCATTTAGTGGAATAATAGAAGCTGGGGGCCGGGCACGGTGGCTCGCACCTGTAATTCCAGCATTTTGGAAGGCCGAGGTGGGTAGATCACTTGAGGTCAGAAGTTCGAAACTAGTCTGGCCAATATGGTGAAACCTCATCTCTACTAAAAATACAAAAATTAGCCAGGTGTGGTGGTGGGTGCCTGTAATCCCAGCTACTCAGAGGGCTGAGGCAGGAGAATCGCTTGAACCCAGGAGGTGGAAGCTGCTACGAGCTGATATCGTGCCACTGCACTCCAGCCTAGGCAACAGAAGGACACCCTGTCTCAATCGGTCAATTGATCAATCAACAGAACCTGGGGCCCTGGCATAAGGCACACTTGGATTCAAATCCAGTCTCACCAACTACCAACAGTGAGACGTAAGAAGTATTGTCGACTCTGTTGGACCTGGGTCTCCTTGTCCTTATTGGAAGGCTACAAGTGGTACCATCCCATCTGCTGGGTCACTACAGGATGATGGGAGATAACTCCTGCACGCCAGGGTTCGAGTGAGAGTGACAATTACTTTGCTCCCCATCTCTTCTCTAATTACCATTTCAGGAGGTGCCCAGGGTGCCGTTAGTAATATGAGCCACAAATACTGGGCCAGAGCGTAATGCCCACCAGCCACAGTGAGAACCACTTTGCCCTCACAATCTTACCTCTCTCAACCAACCGTGAAGCAGGGGCCCTATTCTCCCACTTCATAGATGAAAAATGAAGCCATGAATAGCAACATTTTTCACCCAAGGTCGCACAGTTAGGGACGCATCCAGACATGAACCTGGGCAGGCTGGGATCAAAGGCCATGTTCTTCGACACATTTCTTCTCCAACACAGTTTGAAGCCTATTTTTTTCCACCCAGAGGAAGTAGATTTTTTTCCCTCAACTTATTGGAATACTGTTAATGGCTTTGGAGCTATCTTAAGACAATTACGTATCTTTAAAAGAGCTCCTGTTTTGAAGAAAATCAATGGAAGAAGGATCATTTAGGGCAGTGGTTCGAGGAAGGTCAAGCCTAGGACCAGAGGTAACTACAGGATACTGAGCACTGACCAGGTGTTGGGCTAAGTCCTTTACTTCCCTTTACTCTCTTACTCTTTACCATGTCCTTGTGAGACCCATGGAACATTATCCCCATTTTACAGATGACAAAGCCAAAGCTCAGATAGGTTAAGCCACTTCCTAATAAGTGGTAGAAATGGGATTTGTGCAGGCCGGGGGTAGTGGCTCATGCCTGCAATCCCAGGACTTTGGGAGGCTGGGATGGGAGGATCACTAGAGCCCAGGAATTCAAGACCAGCCTGGCCAATATAGTGCAATCCCATCTCTACATAAATTTTTTAAAATTATTTTTATTTTTAGGCAGAGTCTTGCTCTGTCGCCCATGCTGGAGTGCAGTGGCACGACCTCAGCTCACTGTAACCTCCATCTCCCGGGTTCAAGCAATTCTCCTACCTCGGCCTCCTGAGTAGCTGGAACTACAGGAGTATGCCATCATGCCTGGCTAATTTTTTTTTGTATTTTTAGTGGAGACAGGGTTTCACCATATCGGCCAGGTTGGTCTTGAACTCTTGACCTCAGGTGATCCGCCCTCCTCGGCCTCCCAAAGTGCTGAGATTACAGGTGTGGGCCACAGCGCCAGGCCTTTTTTTTTTTTTTGAGACGAAGTCTTGCTCTGTTGCCCAGGCTGGAGTGCAGTGGCACAAACTTGGCTCACTGCAACCTCCGCCTCCCAGGTTCAAGTAATTCTCCTGCCTTAGCCTCCCAAGTAGCGGGGCTATTACAGGTGTGCCACCACACCTGGCTAATCTTTGCATTTTTAATAGAGATGCGGTTTCACCATGTTGGCCATGCTGGTCTCGAACTCCTAACCTCAGATGATCTGCCCGCCTCAGCCTCCCAAAGTGCTGGGATTAGAGGCATGAGCCACCATGCCCAGCCATAGAACTTTTTAAAAAATTAGCTGGGTGTGGTGGTACGTGTCTGTGATCCCAGCTACTCAGGAGGCTGAGGTGGGAGATCACTTGAGCCCAGGAGGTCAAGGCTGCGGAGCTATAATTATGCCACTGCAGTCCAGCCTGAGCACCAGAGTGACACCCTGTCTCAAAAAAAAAAAAAAAAAAAGGACCTGGTAGGCATGGTGGCTCACACCTGTAATCTCAGCATTTTGGGAGGCTGATAGGGACAAATGGCTTGAGCTCTAGACCAGCCTGGGCAACATGGCGAAACCCCATCTCTTAAAAAAAAATTTACAAGCTCCCAGTCTGTGGCATTTTGTTGTGGAAGCCCAAGCAGACTAATACAGGTCCAAATCCATCATAGTGGGTCTCATTCCCCTTGCCCATGACCCATTTCTAGCTGCTGAGACAGGATGGGAAGTCTCTGGGGGATTTGGAGAAAGGTTTCCTGTTCTTAACAAGGACCCAAGAATCAAAGATTCCCTGGATGCTGTCATCTCTGGATACAATGCCTGGAAATGGCTGTACCCACCCTGCTACTAATCAGGGACAGCAGAGCATAAAGATGGACAGAAGCTGCCCACCCCAGAGCCTGCACTTGTTGTGGAGGAGGACACGTGGAATTAAACGTGGAGGCCAGACTAGTTAGGTGTTTGTTCCTTGCAGCCAAAAGCATCCTAGCTGGAGACACAACTGACCACATCATAAATGGCTTCCCTAACCCACTCTTGGGTATTTACATTTGAAAAGTCATTCTTAAAGACCAATAGCAGAGTGGACTTCAGAAAACACTAAGAAAGGAAAAGAGAAGTTCTGCGTAATCACCACACTGATACTTCCTGACACACAGAAATAATCATTCAATGTCTACTTAATGAGCAACTTTCGTATACAGTTGACACTTGAATAACATGGTTTTGAGCTGCATGGGTCCACTTATACACGGATTTTTTTCAACCATATGCAGATCAAAAACACAGTATTTGTGAGATACCAGACTCAAGTATACATGGGTTCCACAGGGCCAACTGTGAGAATTTGAGTATGCATGGATATTTATGTATGTGGAGGCTAGGCACGGTAGCTCACGCTTGTAATCCCAGCAGTCTGGGAGACCAAGGTGGGTGGATCACCTGAGGTCAGGATTTCGAGACCAGCCTGGCCAACATGATGAGACCCCATCTCTACTAAAAATACAAAAATTAGGTGGACGTGGTGGTGCGCCTGTAGTCCCAGCTACTCAGGAGGCTGAGGCAGGAGAATCACTTGGACCCAGGAGGCAGAGATTGCACTGAGTGGAGATCAGACCACTGCACTCCAGCCTGGGTGACAGAGCAAGGCTCTGTCTCAAAAAAAAAAAAAAAAAAAAAGATATGCATGGAGATCCCAGAATCAATCCCCCGAGTACACCAAGGGATGACTATACCAGCCACTGTTCCAGACATTGTGGATAAGATGGGGAGGAAAACAGACAGAAACGCATGCCTTCATGAGGTTTACTCTATCTCATATACATGCATGTGCACACACATGCACTCACACACACGCACTCACACACATACACATGAACGAGATCTCCTGGCCCACCAATTCTGGAAAGATTAACTAGGGCAAATCCCAACATATGGATAGAAGATTCTTACCACTAAGACAAGATAAATGCTTGAAAAGTTCCCTCTATCACAAAAGATGAATGCACTAAAAATGCATCCAAGAACATAACTTTAACAAACCAAAGGCTCTGTTGTCATAAAGGAACTTAGGAATACATGTAAGTGTCCAGAGAGCCAAATGTTATGAATCCCCAGGCAGTGCTGCTGGAGGTTACTGATTTTTCTCCCCTTTGAGAAGTGACAGAATTGATTATCTTTGGCAAGAACATGATGAACAATAGCTCAAAGCAGACTGAGATTGAAACAAGCCTTTTGGCTGGGCCCAACCACTGAAATACTAGCAGCTCAGCGTATTTCTCTCATTTTCACACACACCAGAACTTGAAGATTCAGAAGATTCACAGGCAGGCATGTGATGTGCTTGGTGTCCTGTCTTTTGTTATTGTTGTTGTTGGCCCTGTATGCCACTTATTTATGTAATATTTCATTGTTTTTCTAAACATTGTGAAAACAGGAAATGCTTTATAGACAAATGTTCCAACAACACTGATATGCATCAAGAAAGATGTGAAAAACCCCCTCCCAATCTCCATGTCCTAGAAATTGCCACTGTCAACACTTTGGTGTTTATCTAGAACTTTGATGTTCTTATCTAGTACTCTGCCTATGCCTTATGAACTTATATTATTACAGAAGTCTAGTTTTGTTTCTACTCAATGGAATTTCTACACAATGGGATACTTTTATCAATATTGGGCTGGAGAATATTTATATGGAGAATCTAGACGGCCCTCTCTTCTCCATGTTATTACACAAATCTACCTCACTCTTTATAATGGCTGAGGAATCCATGCCATGGATATAACATCATTTTTCAAACTTCCTCTGACAGATGTTTTTGTTTTCTGTTTAATTTTTAATAATTTATTTTCATTTATTTATTGTTTGTTTGTTTTCAGACAGAGTCTTGCTCTGTTGCCCAGACTGGAGTGCCGTGGCACAACCTTGACTCACTGCAACCTCCACCTCCCAGGTTCGAGTAATCCCCCTACCTCAGCCTCCTGAGTAGCTGCAATTACAGGCACATGCCACCACACTTTGCTAATTTTTGTATTTTTAGTAGACAGGGTTTACCCCTGTTGGCCAGGCTAGTTTCCAACTCCTGACCTCAAGTGATCTGCCTGCCCTGGCCTCCCAAAGTGCTGGGATTACAGGCATGTGCCACCACACCTGGCCTAATTTTTATTTTTTGTGGGTACATAGTAAATGTATATATTTATGGGGAAATGAGATGTTTTGATACAGACATGCAATACATAATGACATCACAGAGAATGGAGTATTCATCCCAATTGAAGGATTTTCAAGACTTTTTATTTTGAATTAGTTATGGACTCACCAGTAATTGAAAAAAACAGCAGAGAAGTCCTGGGGACCCACCACCCGGCTTCTCCCACTTATATAACTATAATGCATTATTAAAGCTAGGAAACTGACATTGGTATAATACAACTAATTAGACAATTTCACCAGGTTTTACACGCATTCTTTTTAGGGGAAGAAGAATATGTCTTTGTGTCTAATTCAGTGACATTTAACCAATATATATGGAGTTGGAGAACCACAACCATATTTAACTGTTGGATTTTTTAAGGTGATCTCCAGATTAGGTTATTTATATTATTTACCCACTTCGAATGTACAGGAAGAGAGAGAATAAGTCAGGTCAAGGCTGCATTTGTGATTTAAACTTTCTATGGTGCCTTGTTATGGCAGCCTGAACAGACTAAGACATGCCTTGATTTTTTTTTTTTAACTCAGATTTCAATTTTGATTTGAAATTCTGTAGATCAGGTATTCACAACTAAAGGCATTTCTCTTTTCCCTCTCTCACCCACCTGCCCTGCATATTACAACTGCTGCAGCTGAACTTTACCATCCCCTATTTTGCAGTCCCCTAAGGGATACACACAGCTCTACTCTGCAGGTGATTCATAGTGGCCACTATGAAAGAGCTTTTAGGCATCAAACTGTCACACACACTTTTAACACCACCTTCCATATCAACATCAATTCTTCTGCAGTTTGAAAATGATTATTTTTTTTTAACAAGACACTGCATGTCCCTTATTTAAATGCACCCAAGAATCAGAGTTTATTATTATTCAGGTGACCTAATTTTTTAATCACTTATTCTAGCGCAATAATGATTTCCTAGAGCTTACTCCCAGGAAAGCTCTATTCCCAGCTTCTGTCATCCTTTGAGATGACTGGGGCTTAAAATAAAAAGAAGAATACCTTGTGACATGTACCTTTTGTTTTTAATCTGATTTTGCTTTTTGCTAAAATAAGAAGAAAAAATAAGTGTTCTCATTTCACCACATCAGTCCTTCTTGTATGTTTCCGTCATTTAGTGGAATAGCAAGGAAACAGTCAATTTCATGGTACCTTTCCCAGAAGCGAGGACAGCAAGTAGTTGCTGAAACTATGCTGAGGATCATAGAGAACCGGCAGTAAAATTTCAATCTTCCCTTTATACTGGCTTGATTAAAATCAGTTTACTTAATGGAATAGTCTTACCAGACCATTCACCTGAAGTACAAGATGTCCCTGTTTTTCTCTTAATTTAGAATCTCAAAAAGTAAAAATGGAAGCAGTGCATACTTGTGGTAAAGTTAGAAAACAGAGATGGGCGGCCGGGTGTGCTGGCTTGTGTCTGTGATCCCAGCACTCTGGGAGGCCGAGGCGGGCAGATCACTTGACGCCAGGAGTTCAAGATCAACACGAGATCAACATGGTGAAATCGCATCTCTACTAAAAATACAAAAATTAGCTGGGTGTGGTGGTGCATGCCTTTAGTCCCAGCTACTCAGGAGGCTGATGTATGAGAATTATTTGAACCGAGGAGGCGGAGGTTGCAGCGAGCCGAGATTCACCAGTGCACTCCAGACTGGGTGACAGAGCCAGACTCTGTCTCAAAGGAAAAAAGAAAAAAACAGATGGGCCAATAAAAATAAGTTACAACAGCCCCAAATCTCACACTCCAGTAACATACTGTCATTTCTCCTTCCCAACTCTCTTGTACAGATATAAAAATCATGTCTGCGAGTACTGAGATGTGTGAGGCGCTACACTAAGCACCACAGATACAGTGACTTCTTTGATCCTTGCAAAAGACTAGAAAGTAGGAATTATTAACATTGTTCCCGTTTTACAGATAAAGAAAGAAGGCTCAGAGTGGTTAGGAATGTTATCTGCTCCCTACTCTATCACAACAGCTATAATGAAGCTGAGATGCAGACCCAGGCACTGCAACTCCAGAGCCCACACCTGAACGCTAGGCCACACTGCCACTTACAACACACACAGCAATGTGTGTAACTGTCTTTTTGCACTCAGCCATATACCACGAATACCCTTATGTCTGTACGTACACGTCATCAGGAGTCTCTGTCATTATAAATGGCCCCATGACATTCCACTGAATGCATATACCGTAATTTAACCAGTCCTCTCTGATGCCTGCCTTCAATTTTGCATTACCATGAACAAACCATGTGTGCATCTGTGTGTGTTTATAATGTTTATGCACTTGCCTACTTACAGGATAAATTCTTAAAAGTAGGATTGCTTGGTTAAAGTCATCTGTTGACAACATCTAGGCAAAGGCAGATGTCTTTCAACTTTGCTTTGCTCTATGTATCCTTGTTTTGTAGTTAGTCTCTCTTTTCAACTATCAAAGAAAGACAAGGAAAGCTTCATCTATCAGTCTTTTTTTTTTTTTTTTTTTGACTGTTCCCTTGCTATTCCACTGAATGATAGAAACATACAAGCAGAATTGACGTGGTGAAATGAGAACACTTATTTTTTTTCTTCTTATTTTAGCGAAAGGCAAAATCAGATTAAAAACAATGGGTACATGTCACAAGACAGTCTTCTTTTTATTTTGAGCCCCAGGCTCTGTTGCCCAGGCTGGAGTACAGTGGTGCAATCTTGGCTCACTGCAACCTCTGCCTCCCAGGTTCAAGCCATTCTCTGCCTCAGCCTCCCGAGTAGCTGGGGTCTCTACATAAGATCAGCCTGGGCAACATAGTGAAACTCCATCTCAATAAAAAATACAAAAAAAAAAAAAAAAAAAAAAAGGCCAGGCGCAGTGGCTCACGTCTATAATCCCAGCACTCTGGGAGGCTGAGGCAGGCGGATCACGAGGTCAGGAGATCAAGACCATCCTGACCATGGTGAAACCGCGTCTCTACTAAAATACAAAAAATTAGCCCAGCATGGTGGCATGCACCTGTAGTCCCAGGTACTTGGGAGGCTGAGGCAGGGGAATTGCTTGAACCCAGGAGACAGAGGTTGCAGTAAGCCAAGATCACGCCACTGCACTCTAGCCTGGCGACAGAGCAAGACTCCGTCTCAAAAAAAAAAAAAAAATTAGCCAAGTATGGTGATATATGCCTGTATATCCATGCTAGCCAGGCTGGTCTTGAACTGCTGACCTCAAGTGATCTGCCTGCTTCAGCCTCCCAAAAGTGCTGGGATTACAGGCATGGACCAACATGCCCGGCCTATCACAGTCTTCATGTTCTACGAAAACTGCTTCTCAGTCTTGGAAAAGAAAAAAAACATATGTCTGCTATGATTCTGATGTCACTTCAATTCCTGACAATACTTCAAATGGCAAAAAAGAAAAGAAAAATAATCTTACAAAAGCAATTAAGCATCTGAGTTTTACTTTCCTTCCGTAAAATACCTGCTCTACAGACTTTATTGGATTATTATAAACACAAAAGGGGTATATGAAGGTAAGTGAAGAGGTAATAAGGCTTGTTGGCCACAGAGCCCAATTCTATGGGTTTGTATCCAGTCACCAACCACCTTCTTTTTTTTCTTTTTTAATGAGGCAGTGTCTTGCTCTGTCACTCAGGCTGGAGTACAGTAGTACAATCTCAGCTCACTGTAGTCTTGAGCTCTGGGCTCAAGTGGTCCTCCCATCTCAGCCTCCTGAGTAGCTGGGACTATAGGTATATATCACCATGCCTGGCTTATTTTTTGTATTTATTTTGTAGAGACAGAATTTCACTATGTTGCCCAGGCTGGTCTCAAACTCCTAAAGTCAAGTGATTCTCCCATCTTGGCCTTGCAAAGTGCTGGGATTATAGATATGAGCCACCGTACCCAGCCACCAACTGCTTTCTAGCTGTGTGACTTCACTTCGGTATATGGCCTCTCTGAGCCACCACACTCCACTCCCACAGTTGTTAAAATGAGACAATTTCAGAAAAGCATTTAGCACAGAACCAGCCACCATGGCAAGCCCTCTCTAAAGGCTGGTTAGTGCTGACATTGCTGACGCTGTTATGAAAGGGTCCTGTTTACATTAAAGGACACAGCGTGCCGGGGCTGTCACCAGACAGGAGGTGAGCGTCACAATGAAGCCACCTGGCCGTTACCTCAGGGGCATGGTAGGAGATGCACTGGAAGATCCAGTCCATTGCAGGCGGGTACAAGGGGAGGTACGATGGGAGCTCCACTCCTTGGACCACCAGCTGGTTCTGGACCGTATCCCCATGAATCTATAGGAGACCAAACAAACACTTAGAAAAGGAGGGGAAAAAATCAAACAACAAACAAAACACATACAGCTCACAGACTGTGTATACTTTTAAGCACGTGGATGGCCCTGAGAGAAATAGCCTGGTTTCGCAGTTGTTTTTTTTTTTTTTTTAAACCAGAAAAAAACATGTAGAAAGTTTCTCATATCACCAAGCTGAGCCATTTTGGGAATAAGCGCTGTGGAAAGCAGGAACCTGATAAAAATGGAGCCAGCAGATGCTAAGAAGCAAAGCTGATCGACTGGAGACATTTTCTGTTAACACATGCATATTAACTTTCTCTGCTTCTTCAGTACAATCAACACATTTTAATTGTCTCCAACAGAAGCTAGCGTCATTTTTTCCAGGGCTTGCACATTTAAAGAGCTTAAAGGCATTCTCAACTTGGAAAACCAAATGGGTTTTGTGAATTTGCTATCATAGAACTGTTATACCTATTAGCTATTCTGACAGTGTTCTCTTACCTGTTTGAACGTAAGGAGGAAGTCAAAAAAGTTCTTATTTAGGCTTTCTTTGAGATGTGGGGCCACTTCCATTCCCACCTGCAGCCAGATAAAAGAAAAAACTGGTTGCAAATAATAACTACAGTATGATTTTACTTTTGTAAATTAAAATATATATACCTATGTTTATAGACATGGAAAAAGTCTAGAAAATTAATTTTTTGTCGCCGGGCTGGAGTGCAGTGGCGAGATCTCTGCTCACTGTAACCTCTGACTCCCTGGTTCAAGCGATTCTCCTGCCTCAGCCTCCTGAATAGCTGAGACAGATTACAGGCACGTGCCACCATGCCTGGCTAATTTTTGCATTTTTAGTAGGGATGGAGTTTCACCATGTTGGTCAGGTTGGTCTCGAATTTCTGACCTCATGATCCGCCCACCTCGGCCTCCCAAAGTGCTAGGATTACAGGCATGAGCCACTGACCTCAGCTTTCTTTCCTTTTTTGAGACAGAGTCTCACTCTGTTGCCCAGGCTGGAGCATGGTGGCGTCACCTTGGCTTACTGCAACCTCCACCTCCCGTGTTCAAATACTCCTGCCTCAGCCTCTCAAGTAGGGAGATTACAGGCATGTGCCATCACACCCAGCTAATTTTTGTATTTTTAGTAGAGAAGGGGTTTCACCATGTTGGCCAGGCTGGTCTCAACTCCTGACCTCAGATGATCCACCCACCTCAGCCTCCCAAAGTGCTGGGATTACAGGCGTGAGCCACCCCACCCAGTCTGTTTTCTTATTCAATAAACATGTATTGCTTTTATAAGAAAGACCACAGAAGCTATTTTTAATGAAAAAAAGGGTAACATTTACAGTACTCTTCTTTGCTATTCCCCAAAGGCACTGAATATATTTCTGAACAGATAACCAACAGAACAAATCAATGCAGACCTAAAAAGGAATGTACTCTCAAGACTGTGTATACAAAAAAAAAAAAAGATACACACACATGTGGTTGTACTTACTAGATGAAGCACAAAGATTACAGTATGTGAGAGAGTCAGCTTGGATTTCAGGTGTGGTGCTGCCCCCATTACACGGTTACTTAAAAGCTATACAAATTCATTCTTTGCAAGGCAGCAATAAGAGCAGACATAATTTTAAAACATTTTATGCTATTTTACGTAAGATGAGCATGAAGTTCAACAATGCTATAATCCAGTGGGTCCTGACTTCATTGTTTAAAAAACAGACTGTAACATTTCTAGCTGAAGAAATTTACTAATCATGGAAAAGGTGCCAGGCACAGGGGTTAGATGGAAAAGTGGTGGGATGAGCTATGGAGAGGGGTTCATATGTTTAAAACACAACATCATAGCATTTCTTCTTAAACTAAGCTCCTCAGAAACGCTTCAATTCCAAATTGCTGCTTAACCACAAAAACAACTTCGTAGGCTGGGCTGTGGTGGCTCACACCTGTAATTGCAGCACTTTAGGAGGCCCAGGTGGGCGGATCACTTGAGGTTAGGAGTTTGAGACCAGCCTGGCCAACATGGTGAAACCCTGTATGTACTGAAAACACAAAAATTAGCCAGGCGCGGTGGCGGATGCCTGTAGTCCCTCCCAGCTACTCGGGAGGTTGAGGTGGGAGGATCACTTGGACCTGGGGGGCAGAGGTTGCAGTAAGCCAAGATTGCACCACTGCATTCCAGCATTGGCAACAGAGCAAGACTGGATACCCTGTTTCCTTAAATGGGGATAGATTTCTCCAGTTCACCTTCCACCACCCAGAGGTTATGATGGTAACCATAATAATGTTTTTCAGATGGCATTTGAAACCAACAGGGCGTGAGCATTCAAAGAGTAGCTCTATGGTTGTTGAATACAGGAAGTGCTGTTTCCAAGAACAAGCACATAGATCTAAAAAAAACACACTAACAAAAAACATCGGATCCAGTTCTACCATGTTCTGATTCTCCTTCCACTTAATCATATTGTAGAAAAGACAATAATTATCTGTTAGGTGACAGCAAAGGCCGGCCTGGCTGAGCCATGGAGATGAGCTGAAGGGGCTATGACTTAGGAGTTAATCACATCTTCCTGTAATAAACAGCTTCAGGCTTCCCCCACACTCCACCCACTCAGAGCTTTTGTTTTCTGTTTTTCTCTTCTCATCGGGCCAAATGGGCAGCTTGGATATCTGCTTGGGTCTAAAAGATTTCTACCCAGAGTGGCAAGGGTATTGCTTATGATTCCCATCTGCTGTTTCAGCCTGCCCAGCATTCATTCCCCTTGTTGCTGGTATCTGCAGATTAGATTTATCTCTGGAGAATCAAACCTTCCTCTCAGACCATAAGGTTTGTGGTAGAGCTGGAACCACTCCACCCCGAGTTCCAGGCAGGGGCATGTGACCCAGGCCCGGTCAGTAAGCACTCAGACCCCAACCCATGGCCACAGCAACTCAACTAGGGGTGGACAAGCAACCTGAAGTGATCCCCCAGAATCAGCCGTGAGGCTCTGGCTAGATTTACTGGTGAGAGGACATACTTTCCTAAGGTGGTAGGATGGAAACCAGAGGCTGCTATGGGCCATCACATAAAAAAAAAAAAAACAAGCCACAGAATGAAGCCAACTCAGAGGAAAGCAGAGCTGAACGATGTGAGGAGAGGCTAATTCTTGACAGCACCCTTTGAGGCCCTGAATCCAGCCATGCCTGTAGTGCCCTTGGCTTCTCCAGACACTGGCCAGTAAGTTCCTATTTTTGCTTAAAGTAGTATGAACTGGGTTTTTGCCACTTGCAACTGAAAGAATCCTTACTAACACACAAGCTGTCTCTTATTATTTTTTTTGTTTAAGGCAGTCTCGCCCTGTCACCTAGGTTAGAATGTAGTGGCGAGATCTTGGCTCGCTGCAACCTCCGCCTCCTGGGTTCAAGCAATTCTCATGCCTCAGCCTCCAGAGTAGCTGGGACCACAGGTCCGTACCATGCCTGGCTAATTATTGTATATTTCAGTAGAGACAGGTTTTCACCATGTTGGCCAGGCTGGTCTTGAAGTCCTGACCTCAAGTGATCTGCCCATCTCGGCCTCCCAAAGTGCTAGGATTACAGGCATGAGCCACTGCGCCCAGCCTCTTTTATTCTTTTTATGTTAAAAGACTTATAGAAATTACCCAACGAGGGGAATCGAGGCACTGCCTGGACTGACAAAAATGTTTTCAACAGACTCAGGGCACTTTATTACCAGTCATGCTGAAATGGGTCTGCTTTGTCCTCTGCATCCTCTCATCATCACTGTGTTTTCAAGTTGCATCTGCCATTCAAAGGCACTTTATATGTAACAAACATGATCGTCTACCCTAGCTCATGTACCTGACTTCAAACATTAAAAGGGAACCGGCTTGCAGGAATGCATACTTCACCACTTTGATTTCTCTAATAACCAGAATCATCTGCATAACACACAGCATGACGCTAAGTCTTTATCAAGGGTCTCCGACATCAGGCCTTATTCAAATGATGTCAAGATGTGTTCAAAGCATTTGCTGTGTTCTACAAGGCAAAAGGCAGCAGAGCAGAAATACACAAACAAAGCCAGGTACAGTGGCTCACACCTGTAATCCCAGCAATTTGGGAGGCTGGGGAAGGCAAATCACCTGAGGTGAGGAATTCAAGACCAGCCTGGCCAACATGGTGAAACCCCACCTCTACTAAAAATACAAAAATTAGCTGGGCATGGTGGCAGGCACCTGTAATCCCAGCTACTTGGGAGGCTGAGACATGAGAATCACTTAAACCCAGGAGGCAGAGGTTGCAGTGAGCTGAGATCGTGCCACTGTACTCCAGCCTGGGCAACTCCAGAGTGAGACTCCAGCAAGTCCAGAGTGAGACTCCAGCTCAAGAAAAAAAAAAAAGAAGAAATATGCAAACAGTATCTTTGCAACTCTCCCAGACTATGCGGCATTGTGTTTTGTGCACAGTAGGGCCTCAGCAAACACTGACTTGGGAGTAGTGGTCAAGCTTTAATATATTCAAAAGTTGCCCTTGAACACACACCTGATGTCCCTGGATAAAAAATCCACCCCCAGGTTTCAAGCAGTAGGTGATACATACACACTTTGGCCTCTGCTACGAAAAGGAAAAATGAAAGGCTTTTTCTTTCATTCTCAGTATCAAAAAACAGACCTATAAAAAGTGTCCTTCATAACGGATATCTGCTCCTCACTCTGAGGGAACTGACTTAGTTTTTCGTGACACTTGAGACCAAAGGGCTTCCAACATTTGCTGCTGGCTGTCATGCAGAAGAAGCAAATCACAGGCTACATGTTCTCGCCTTCTGATTTAATAAGGTGCAAACTCATGGGGCAGGCTCTAACTGCAGCTTTGTCCTCAAGGAAGTCTGGGGCTTACCAGGGGCAATGATCCCTCTCTAAGGATGCGCAATATTCATGGGAGGATGGGGAAGATTCTCACTGCTAGGGGAGTCCTGACAGAGGCAAAGTCCCTGAGTGAGTTGAAGAAAACTACGGAGAGACCATATGCTGGCTGGACGCAGTGGCTCATGCCTATAATCCCAGCACTTTGGGAGGCCGAGGTGGACCGATAACTTGAGGCCAGGAGTTCGAGACTAGCCTGGCCAACATGGTGAAACTCCATCTCTAATAAAAATACAAAAATTAGCCAGGTATGGTAGCATGCAGCTGTAATCCCAGCTGCTCAGGAGGCTGAGGCAGGAGCAACGCTTGAACCTGGGAGGTGGAGGTTGCAGTGAGCTGAGATGGCACCACTACATTCCAGCCAGGGGGAAACAGTGAGACTCTGTCTCAAAAATCAGTTCCCCCAGCCCCTTTCACAGCAGCCACCTAAGCCAGGCCACACAGACCCTGAGGCCTTCCATCATGTGGGACACTGCTCCCCTGCCAAGTGGAAAACTAATAAAGCAATCAAAGTCAAGACAAAGGAACAGCATGTTTCAAGTCAATGAAAAAAAAACCTGTCAGCCTAAAGGCCCTGGGAGCCTCCTTCCCAGGAAGAACTGCAGAACAATTAATTCTGAAAACCAGTTCAATTGTAAGACGATGACCTTAAACATTCCCTAATTAGAGCTATGGTAAGTTGATCTACTTTAAAATTAATTTTTAAAACAAACCCTACAGTTCTACTTTCTGTGGCAGAGCCATGATCTAAAATTAGCAGCTAATAAAGTCCTCCTCTCAATGACTTGCAGGGTGGTGGAGAAGGAGAGCCCCGTGTGAACATTCAAGGAGACAGGCGGGAGCTGTGCTGTCAAGGGCAGCGACTTGCATGGCCTACCCGGCACAGGTACGCACGGGCATACACGGACACCAGCGGGTCTCCGATCCCTCTAATCATGCATGTCAACCGAGGCAGGCACTCTGAAATTCCCCTGCAAGAGACAAAAAGAGGCCAGCATTATACTCCACGTGAGAACTCACTGTTCTTTTATTTTTAAAATAAAGATAAAATGAAAACTTCCTAAATTTGGGGGTGGAGGGGGGAAGAAAAATCAAGTTTCAGTAACAAACCAAGGTCAGAGTTTCAGTTTTCTAAGGCAATGTAACAACAGTCTTTCTCTTCTGATACAATTCATTCATTGAATGATTTCTTTCATCTTTATCATTTGCTCAGTGCTGGAGGCTAACCACATTGTTTTCCCCACTCGAGGTCACATTTATTTCACTAATTTTAACAGTTTTGGTCTCCAGTTATTTTCCATCAACTGGGCAGCCCTTGATCTTCGCTCCACATCTATTTTCATTTGCCACAGATATATTGTCCTGTCCTGTCCCTTCCTTAAATCTCAGGCTGACATCTGGCATCCCCACCACCAACAATGTGAATTACGACTTATTTCTCCTGCAACATGTCTTCCCTCTGCCTAAGGCATTATCCTCCTCCAACTGGTGAGGCAAAATAACTGTTTCTTCAGCACCCATGTTATCCCCCCAAACGACTCCAGGCATCCCTAGATCCAAATCCAACACATTTGAGATAAATTCTAAATCCAATCAGAAGAGCTATCTGTGGAGCACCATCAATCAGTTACTCCCTGGCTTCAAGGAATTTATTATCTAGCTATCTAACATGACTCAGCATTTCACCTGCTCTGCAGAAGGCAGATCTGGGTCCCCCATGTCCTGTAACTACTCGCAAAACATTGCAATAAATTAGAGTAGTGTGGGCCTAAGCCACTAAGGGCAAAGGCTTCTGATTCTGACGTCATCGTTTTTATCATCATCATCATCAACAGCAGTAGCCAACACTGATCACAGGCCGTGTGCCAGGTGTGACTCTCATTGCTGCAAGTGTGACCCAAAGGACCCCCGAGACCTCTTCTTAGGGCTATGTTCCCAGGAGAGGGAGCCTGATATTCTGAGGCTCTAAATAATTTGCTCAAGACCATACATCTAATAGCGGTAAAGCCAAGATTCTAATCCATTTGAGCTGATCTTCCATGACCAACTCAATCAACTTCTTCAGGTTTGAGCTTTCTTCTCCCTAATATGGGCATGAAGATAGGTTTCTCTCCTTCACTAAGTTTCATTTGGATTCAATGAGAAAATGCACAGAAGATGCTTAACATACACTAAGTACTCAGTGAATAATGGCTACTATTACATTGTCATTACTGTATGTGTACACATGGGAGATTTTCAGAAATGTTATGGTTCTAGATATTACAGAAGAGCCTTACGTTTTGGAGAGGAATTTGTTACATTTCAGGATGGATGCTTCCACGTAACTACAAAAACATCCTGTTAAGGAAGACATTTTCCAGAAGGTCTACTCTCTATGGAGAAAAGACTCAATACTCCATGAACAGAAGTAGGCAGGTCTTAGGAGATGGGGACCACAATGGCCCTCAACAATCCAGAGAACCAAGGGAGCTTGTGGTTTCTACATATGGTTTCCGAAGTTTCATATTTAAAATAACTTGTGGAAAATGTTACACGTTGATTCATAGTTGCATGATGAAATATAAACTGGGTTTTGAGCATTTCTAATCAAGGCTTTATGGGGAAAGAATGAAATTCAGGTAACTAAGATGCAACTTATGTGTAAGTCAAATTCTCTGTTCTTCGGTATTGGCATTTGCCCTGCAAAGCTTGACCCTGTTCTTTCAAGCCCTTGGAATCAGAGATAACACAAATATGAAGCATTTTAATTGAGAGAATTAATGTGGGAATGTTCCTCAAGGAAACAAAAGCCTGACACATGGCATCATATTCAAAGTAAAAGACAATACGCAGAGCGCAATGGCTCACGCCTGTAATCGCAGCACTCTGGGAGGCCCAGGCGGGTGGATCATGAGGTCAGGAGTTCGAGACTAGCCTGGTCAAGATGCAGAAACCCTGTCTCTACCAAATATACAAAATAAGCTGGCATGGTGGTGCATGCCTGTAATCCCTGCTACTTGAGAGGCTGAGGCAGGAGGATCACTTGAACCCAGGAGGCGGAGGATGCAGTGAGCTGAGATTGCCCCATTGAACTCCAGCCTGAGCAACAAGAGCAAAACCTTATCTCAAAAAAAAAAAAAAAAAAAAGTAAAAGACAACTGTTTGGATAGAGCAAGAGTCCAAGGGCTTCTACAATGTGGCTTGCCCTGTATTTTCAGGTTGGAACTGTAACGGGACCAAATTTTCAACAAGAATGTCAGGACATCCCATCACATGGCTTCTATTAACAGTACAACTCTTTGGCCTATCTTCAAAATCATCAGACAAAAAAAAAAGGATACAATCTCGGAATGAGTTCCCTGATGGAAGCAATCTTGAAAAACCAATTTAGGCATGTTTCCTTGGCCGTGTCATTTGCGTTCTCTGGAGAAAAGTGATCTGTAATACAAAAACAAGACTTGTCAGCCCTCCTAAATCTCAGGATCTTTTATAGCTGCTGTGAGTCGCAGGATGAGAACACATTACCCTGGAGCAGAAAAGGATGTGGGGTACTCAGCCTGTGTTTCCTTCCAAATATCATTATTAGGAAGCAACTGATGATAACAATAGTTTACACAAACACAGGCTTTCTAAGTGCCAAGTGTTGTTCACAGTGCTTTACGGACAGCTCACTTGATCCCATATAGCAACCCTGAGGTATGTACTTTTATTATCTTCTTTTATAGATGCAGAGACCAAGGCACAGAGGAATGTAGTGACTCACCCAAGGCACATAGCAAGCAAATGTAAGAGCTGGAATTCAACCCAGGCAGTCTGGCCCTGAAGCCTACATTCTTTAACTACTGCCTCTAATATAATCCAGAGGTTCTTGGTTACCCACCAGTAACTAAGACAACATTGTTGAGAATTCCAGATGCCTCAGGGACCTGTGACTGCAACATGAAATGTGATCTAAGTTTTCACTCTACACATCACTTGGGCCAGAGGAAGGTAAAGCAAGGACCCTGAGGTGAGAAATCAGCCAGAATTATGTTGCCAGCTCAAGACTGGCTCCAAGATGAGTCACCTTGTGGTGAAACTGGCAGTTTACTCCATTAGCTGTTCTATTCCTCTTTAATGAAAGAACTTGCATTTTTTCTGCAGGGCACAGGGCCATCCCTGCAGCTAAGTGTGGTCACGTGGGTCAAGTTCTAGTCCCAGGATATATAAATAGAAGGGCAACTTCTGAGAAGTATCTTTAAGGGAAGGGGCCTGCCTTCCCTCACTCCTCCTTCCTGCACACTGACTGGAATGCAGACATGACAGCTGGAACCTCTGCAGCCATACTGAATCATGAGAGTAACAAGGCACAAGTGAGGATCCTTGGTACCAGGGGCTAGCTGCCCCATCAGCCTTGACCCTCATTACTGTAATTTTGAGTTTTCTGGAACTGATACCCAACCCTGATTTTCACATATGTATTTTTAAGCAGCAGAAATTTATTTCTCACAGTTTTGGACTTGACATAATCTTAAAGGAAGAAAAAGAATACGGAGAAATGAAAGAAAAAACAAAACATCAACATCATGAAGGCCACTGTTAAGCTCTCATATGGAAATAATTTCTTCCAAATTATTTTGGCAAAGATCCCACCACGGGTGTTTTATACTTTTAGGATTAATTCAAAAAGAGAGAAGCTGGCCAGGCACAGTGGTTCACACCTGTAGTTCCAGCTACTTGGAAGGTTGTGATGGGAGGATCAATTGAGCCCAGGAGTTTGAGGCTGCAGTGAGCTATGATCGAGCCACTGAACTCCAGCCTGGGCAAAGTGAGACAGAGTAAGACAGAGCAAGACCTTGTCTCTAAAAAATAAATGAATAAATAAAAGGGAGAAGTTAATTACTTTAGAATATAGCAAATGATTCTTAGCTTGTTGGCTCTCATCCTGTTTTGCAATGAGTCATTTTCATCCTGGATTCTGTCACTTGTTGGTATCTTAAGGTGATCAAAATTCCTATAGAACCAGCAAAAAAGATAAACCTCTAGGTACTTCTCTAGCAGAGAACAGTCACTAACCACAACTGCAGATATTTTGAAATTGCAATCTCCTCAATCTATTTTTGGATGTCTGGCATGCTTCATTCACTTGAGAACTATTTGTTTACCATTTTCAAAAGGATGGGAAATGACCATTTTCCCCTTTCTGGCCTGAATCTGTACATATGAAGTAACTTTTTTCCAGCTTTCAAGATATCCAGACAGGAAAAGATAGCAGTTATTCTTAAATTCATTTGTCAATCTTCTCTTTGGGGAGAGGGAGGAGCAGTGTTAATTTCCTTTCCTATGACTTTATTTTGTGGCTTAAAATCCAAAAGCAAAAATAAGTCTCTGATATCATCTACAAAATCTCTCACTCTATAGTTGATGGAACCAAGGTTCAGCAACGGCTTAAACAAACAGTGGTTCAGGTTGCCTGAAAGAGTTGGAAATCAGGCTAAAGGCAGGTTGCCCTGCATACACACATTGACTGCAAGCTATATGACAATCTGCATACACCAAAATGGAATCTTCAGGCTTTCCTTCCAGCTCAAGAGATAATTTAGGAAAAGGATTATGTTATGCAGGACTTTAAGATCTTACAGCAAACTAAATATTATATTCCTTTACTTCATGTGCCCAACACAGATGCTTTAAGACCCAACTAAAGGTGAGGTTCTAGGCTTTGGGGAGATAAAAGTGCACATGGTAGATCCTATCTTCATGAAACTTAAATTCCAGTTGGGGGAGACAAATGATAAACAGGAAAAATAATAAGCAAACAAACAAGTAAGATAACATCTAATGGCAGTCAGTACTATTAAGGATATTAAACTAGGTATTGGAATAAAGAGTGACTTGAGTGAGATTTAGGGGAGGGGGCTCATTAGATGCAGTGGTCAGAGAAGGCTCCCACAGAGGCGGCATTTGAACTGAGCCGTGAATTAGGAAAGGGAGTCAGCCATGCCTAGATGTGGGAGAAATGTATTTCAGGGATATAAAACAGCAAGCGCAAGGCCCTGAGATAGGTATAACCTCACTATGGTGAAAAACCAAAAAGCAAGCTAATTTGCTGAGCAGAACGGGGTGTGGCCAGCATCAAAAGCCAGTTCATGCAGGGCTGAAGCCTTGCTGAGGAGTCTGAGAGTTTTTCTAAACATAACAGAAATCCCCTGAAGATTTCTGAGCACAGGAGTGGCATGACATGACACAGTTTATACTTTAGCACTTTGGTTGCTATGTGGGGAATCTTTCAAAATCTGGAAATTAACTCAGAAGACAGAGATTCTTAAATTAATTCAAAGAACAGAGATTCTCTTTCTAGCTCCCACTTATTTTTCTTTTACGGTGCTGCTTTTTTTCAAACCTGAACTTCTGTGGATATTTTAAGAGGAGGCAGGAGACCAATGAGTCTAGTTCTTTCATTTATTTGCCAAGTCTCTACCCTAGCAGCAAGAGGTCTCTTTACGTAACAGTGTTATAGGGATTGGTACCATCTTAGTTAGCATGTGCTGGAAAGGCCAGGTCAGTTAAGGCCACTGCTTATCCCGATGTGGCCCACAACAGCCACAGGGCAAGACTGAAGATGGGAATGCCAAGAAGGTGATATGGGAACCATAATACATTAAAACCAAATTATTTCTCCCAAACTGAAAATAAAATGATTTGACCTCAGAGTCCATTGCCTCTTTACACATATGCTGGATTAAGAACTGTTGAGAGAAAATGACTGCATCTAGTAGTGTGTGCTTTTCATGCACCCAAAAGATACTGTGTCTTTCTCAACTCAGAAGAGCTATACCTTAGTTAAAACTCCTGAAGGCAAAGGACTCAAGTATAAAATTCACCCAAAGGGCTCAAGTATGAAATTCACCCAAAAGAACTTGATTCAAATGGAAAGAATGAGTACAGATGCCACCAAATTTCTCTTCACACATAATCTCTTCGGGCAGAATCTGCACAGATTTCCAAAGCTTTCATGGTAATTATACTTAAGAGTCATTCCTCAGATCACCAATAACTTTGAAAAAAATAATCTACTGCTCTTTTCAGGTTCTTGGAACTGGAGTGAACACAAGCAGATGAAGATTTACAAACAATGCTATCATTTAAAGAAAAAAAAAAACCAAATGATTTTCTTTGCTCAAGGTCAAAAATAGTTATTTAGAAAGGAATGAATTTTAGTGATAAAAGTGTTATAATTAACATATCTAAACAAGGACTGGCCTGTTGTTTTGAACTTTTAAGTTTAGGCAGGGAGTTAGTTATTAGTAATTTTTCCTTAATTGGCCCTAAAGCGTTGTTGGTGTAGTCACTGAAGACTGGGAGAAGGAAGATAATATTTCAGTAGAGTCAAACTCAAATGCCTCTGGGGGCCAGGTAGGTAAATATGAAAATTTTAAAGAGGTTGGGTATATAACAATAGGAAGAATTACAGCCTGTATCAAAAATGATTTTTTTAAATGATATTGTTGCCAAAAAATAAAATAACATAAATACCTATTTCGGTTCAATCCCACCTGCTGGCTCGAGTTTGCTGCCAATGATACATCATGTTACATGCTGGCAAGCGTGAATTAAATGAATGGATTTGGTCAGGTGTGGTGGCTCACATGTTTAATCCCAGCACTTTGGGAGGCCAAGGCAGACGGATCACCTGAGGTCAGGAGTTCAAGACCAGCCTGGCCAACGTGGTGAAACCCCGTCTCTACTAAAAATACAAAAATTAGCTCGGTACGGTGACGCACACCTGTAATCCCAGCTATTCAGGAGCCTCAGGCAAGCGAATCGCTTAAACCCAGGAGGCGGAGGTTGCAGTGAGCCAAGATTGTGCCACTGCACTGCAGCCTGGGCAACAGAGTGAGACTCCATCTCAAGAAAAAATGTAATAGTCATTTTTTAAAAAATGGATTCAGATTTCCCAAATCCTCAAGCTGGCAGAGGCCTTTCCTTTCCACTTGAGCTGGCTCTGCCTGCCTTTCCCGGATCACTTCCTCCAACCCTGGGATGCCCAGAACACAGGAGGAGCTGCTGAAGAAAACATCATCACAGGCGTGACACAGTGGCATGGACGGTCCCAAAGAAAAACCACGTGAGCCACGTTAAAAAGGTAAAATAAAACTGGGGAAATTAATTTTAATCATGTACTTTAACCTGATTCATCCAGAATACGATTTCAACATGTAATCAACATAAACACTATTAGTGAGCCACTTTACCATCTTTTACTTGTACTGAGTCTTTGAAATTCAATGTCTTTTTTAATACTTATGGCACATCTCAATTTGGACTGGCCATATCTCAACTGCTCAAGAGCCACATGTGGCCGGTGGCTGCTATATTACAATGTAGGTGCAGCACTAAGAACAAGGCTCTCACTAGCTGGTGGCAGGGCCCTGGGCGAGACTCTTCCATACTGGGTCTGCCAATCTATGATAAAACGAGATGGCTCCTAAAAGCACTTCGAGAACTAAAGGCCTGTAGAGTTCTCTTTCTTTCTGACAAACATGCCCATTAAATAGTATTAAAAAGACAGATAGGTAGGCCAAGCATGGTGGCTCATGCCTATAATCCCAGCATTTTGGGAGGCTGAGATGCGAGGATTGCTTGAGCCCAGGAGTTTGAGAGCATCTTAGGCAACATAAGCAGACTCTGTGTCTACAAAGATCAAAAAGTAATCTCAGCATTTTGGGAGGCTGAGGCGGGCGGGTCACAAGGTCAAGGGATGAAGACCATCCGGGCCAACATGGTGAAACCCTGTCTCTACTAAAAATACAAAAATTAGCTGGGCATGGTTGCGCACGCCTGTAGTCCTGGTTACTCGGGAGGCTGAGGCAGGAGAATTGCTTGAACCTGGGAGGCAGAGGTTGCAGTGAGCCGAGATCCCACCACTGCACTCCAGCCTGGTGACAGAGGGAGACCCGGTCTCAAAAAAAAAAAAAATTTTAATTGAAAAAAAAAAAAAAGGGCTAGGCATGGTGGCTCATACCTATGTTCCCAGTACTTTGAGAGGCCAAGGCAGACAAATTACTTGAAGTTAGGAGTTTGAGACCAGCCTGGTTAACATGGTAAAACCGCCATCTCTACTAAAAATACAAAAATTAGCAAGGCATGGTGGTAGTCGCCTATAGTCCCAGCTACTAAGGAGGCTGAGGCAGGAGAATTGCTTGAATTCGGCAGGCAGAGGTCACAATGAGCAGAGATCACACCACCGCACTTCAGCCTGGGTGACAGAGCAAGACTCTATCTCAAAAAAAAAAAAAAAACCATAAAGATAGACTGATCGATAGACGGACAGATAAGCAGCAGAGGGAGAGGGAAAAGGAGAGAGTGGGAGAGGAGGAGGGAGAAGAAAAGAAAGAGGAAAGAGAAGGGGAGGGACGGAGGAATAAAGGAAGGAAGAAAGAAGGAAGAATACAGGTCATGTTAGAGGTTAACACCACAAACACTTTCTATTCACCTCCTAGGAAGTCCCACTGCAGGAGGAGAGAGAAGTGGAGCAGCAATGGAGCAAGCTGGTTGCTCTCGCTTGGACAGATGAGAACGTTTCCTCATAGCAGTGCTTGTAAGTTAAAAAGATAAAGGGAAAGAATGCTGCAGCTGAGAGTCCTGCATTGCCAGACACATCACTCTTACAATTTATATGACAGAAGAAACTCATCAGCCACTTGTCCCATTATAACCTCCCAGGAATTTAAAATGGATTGACAGTCAATTTAATGCAAAATCACTTGGGTATAGATTGTGAATTCAAAGCATCAATTACTATTGATCTATTTGACATTGTTCATTAACATACATAAAGTTTTTGATTTTTTTTTTCCCAAGCAATTTGCTTCTTAGGAGAGAAAGATACATAGGAAAAATATTAACGTCAAGCAATACAGGGAAATAAGTTGGTGTGAAAGTTCAGCTGAATCTAACTGTAATGCCTTTTCATTCTTGCAGATTCAAATTACTTGCCTGGGTTCCCAGACAGGTCATTTAGAAACCTTCTAATGTTTTTAGAAGACTGAGATGACCACAAATCTTCAAAGGTGTTTCTTTTACTTTAACACACCCAAAATTAAAAACTTGATCAAGCCTCAATGAATCCTGACTCAAAAGAAAACTTCCTAGTCCTGACTCCAGGGCAGAATGACACCCCAGGAACAGCTTAGACATTACCTGGTAAGACACTGCGGTTATCCACACACATGGAGAAGATGCGCTCATACACAAGCTTTCCTGGGAGGAAAAGGACAGATGGTGTTAGTATCGCACTCTTTAGAAGCAAACACTAAATAAATGTTTGTTAATTAGGGGCCCAGAAGTATTATCACCCAGACAGGCTTTAACTCATGATGGTATGCTGCCACCTGGTGGGACAGATTTTAAGCCACGTTTCTTTTGTTTTTAGTTTTTCAAGTAGATTTTTATTTTCTTTGAAAGGCAGGAAAGTGATGGTTTTGCCCTTTGGCATCTAAACGAGCCTCAGGTATCTCCAGTACCCAGACTATGGTCCACATTCTATGCTAGGCCAGAGGTGAAAATGGGCAGCCCATGGGCTGAGTCCAGCCTGTGACCAGTTGTGGTCACAATAAATAATCTACTTGATTTTTTATGGCCACACCACAACAGCCCACAAAGTGTTGTAACATTTTTTGAATTGGTTACCAACAGTCAAAAACTGGGAGAGGCCAGGCATAGTGACTCACACCTGTAATCCTACCACTTTGGGAGGCTGCTGCGGTGGGAGGACTGCTTGAGCCCAGGAATTCAAGAGCAGCCTGGGCAACATTGTGAGACCGGGTATGCACAAAAAATTTAAAAATTAGCTAGGCATGGCAGCGTACACCTGTAGTTTCAGCTACTTGGGAGGCTGATGTGGGAGGATTGCTTGAGCCCAAGAGTTCAAGTTTGCAGTGAGCCATGATCGCCCACTGCCCTCCAACCTGGGTGAGAGCGCAAGACCCTGTCTCAAAAAATAAAACAAACTCTATAACCTGGGAGAACTCACACGCATATTTCCTCCTCCTTCACATAAAATATGCGCAAATTTGTGGCCATATCTCTATAGGATAACACACAGCTAGAGCAAATTGGTAGCTGTCCCACCTAGTTTGCCACAGTCTCCACTACCCCCCACTGTCTCTCATCATCAGTGTGCTTTCACTCTTTTATGTGACATGCCCGGTGCCCAGAATCATCAGAATTTGAGATTCAACTAGAATGCAAGCTCCACAAGGGCAGAGACTTGTGCTTGTTTTGTTCACTGACATATTCTCAGTACTGATCAGTTCCTGGCACACAGTGGGTACTCAGTATTTGTTGCATGGATGAACACACTGGAGGTGTTGCAGGTCATAGGTCACTTTCTTGATGACTCATCTTGGCCACTGCAGCACAAAAGTGGCCACAGACAACGTGCAAACAAATGGGTATGGCTGTGTTCTGATAAAACTCTATTTACACAAACAGGTGCACAGCCTGAACTCGTAAACTGTAGCAAAAGTTTTATTCATTCTGTGCATGTGATTTGGAAAATGTTATCAATATGCCAGGTAAACACTACAGTTCTTACTCCTTTTCTAAGCTCTCCTAAGTCACCTTCAATGTGAAAATATTTCCATGGTTTTTTTTTCATAACCCATTATTCAGGGCAGTAAAGAACAACACTCCTTGTCCATACATGGAAAGAGAGACAGGAAAATATGAGGATCATTTCACGTCAAAGAACATGGGATCAAATGATATCAAGAGATGACACAGTGTTAGGATTAAGTGAAGGAAGCCGGCCAAGTGAAGAGGTACCATCCAGGTGCTTCTCCTAGTGTGGACCACCTACCTACACACCTACCTACCCACATTCATTCATTCATTCATTTAGACAGGGTCTCACTCTGTCACCAGGCTGCAAGACAGTGGCATGATCACAGCCCATGACTCCACCTCCTGGGCTCAAGCAATCCCCCCATCTCAGCCTCCTATGTAGCTGGGATCACAGGCATGCGCTAGCATGCTTGGCTAATTTTTTTTTTTTGTAGAGATGGGATTTCCCTATGTTTCCAGCCCAGGCTTGTTTTGAACTCCTGGGCTCAAGTGATCTGCTTGCCTTAGCCTCCCAAAGTGCTGGGATTATAAGTGTGGGCCACCATGCCTGGCCTTGGACCAGCTACATTAAAATTGCCTGAAGGTACTTGCTGAAAATGCAGATTCCCACCTTATAGCTACTGGAAAAGAATACTTTAGAGCCAGGCATGGTGGTGCACAGCTGTAGTCCCAGCTACCGGAGAGGCAGAGATAGAAGCTATGATTGTGGGCTGGGTGTGGTGGCTCATGCCTGTAATCCCAGCACTTTGGGAGGCCGAGGCAGGTGTATCACGAGGTTAAGATATCAAGAACATCCTAGCCAACATGAGTGAAACTCTGCCTCTATTAAAAATACAAATATTAGCTGGGAGTGGTGGCATGCACCTGTAGTCCCAGCTGCTCAGGAGGCTGAGGCAGGAGAATCACCCAGGAGGCAGAGGTTGCAGAGAGCCGAGACAGTGCCACTGCACTCCAGCCTGGCTACAGAGCAACAGAGCAAGACTCCATTAAAAAAAAAAAAGAAGCTATGATTGTACCAATGCACCCCAGCCAGCCTGGGGCAACAGAGTAAAACATTGCCTCTTAAAAAAAAAAAAAGAAAGAAAGAAAAGAAAAAGAAGAAGAAGAAATGAGTAGTTTGGAGGATGAGGACTAGGAATATGGATTCTGAATAACCCTGCTGGGAAATCCTTATACACATTAAAGTGTGAGAACCACGAATTTAGGCAGACACCAACAGGTCTCTGAGCTAAAACTTGCCTTGCCTCTGGAATCTACAGAAACACAAACAGGCCTCTTCCCTGTGAGCCAGTGCTTCTCAAACTGGGCTGCAGACTCCAAGCACCTGGGACTCTTGAAAATATGTGGATGTTTGTGTCCATCCTCAGAGGTCCTCATATGAATGGTCTGGATGCAGCTGGGACTTTGGGAGTGTTTGTAAAGCTCCCCAGGTGATTTCAATGTGCAGCCAAGTATGAGAAGCACTGCTCCAAACCACTGGTCCCATTTAGAAGCCCCTGGAAGGCCTCAAGAGAACAAGCCCCAGTTCTCAAAGCCACCTGCCTTTTTCCACCTGGCAGAATGTGCTTTCCTTATCAGGGGCTATGGCTTCCCTACAGCAGCCACACCTCATGCAGAGAAAGGCCTCCCCTGTGATAACCCCAGAACGCTGGTATTAGGGATGCATGCAGTGTTACCTCAGACCACCACACAGCAAACCACACTGGGCGGCTGCATAACTGCTCACCTCCCATGGTGCACAGAATGAATCTAGCACAAAACATCTTTATTTCCTACACAAAAGTTGTCATCCCTCTAAAAACTGTTTTTTTAAAAATCATACTTCTTCTTCATATTCTTTTTTATTTATTTATTTTTTTTAGAGACAGAGTTTTGCTCTGTCATCCAGGCTGGAGTGCAGTGGTGCAATCACAGTTCACTGCAGCCTCAACTTCCTGGGCTCAGGGGATCCTCCCACCTCTGTCTCCTGAGTAGCTGGGACCATAGGCGCGCACCACCATGCCTGGCTAACTTTTAATTTTTTTGTAGAGACAAGGTCTCATTATGTTGCTCAGGCTGGTCTTGAACTCCTGGGCTCAAGCAATCTTTCTGCCCTGGCTTCCCAAAGTGCTGGGATTACAGATATGAGCCACTATACAGGGCCTCGTTGTCATATTTTAAGAAGCCTTTAACTACAAAATCATTCTTGACTGGAAAAAAGCTATTTGTCTATTGTTAAGCTAGTAGACAACTATTCTGAGAAGTAACACCTGATCCTAGATGTATTTCCTATCTTAACTTGCTTTCTTATAAATCAAAGACACTAAAATAGATAAATAACAGTGGTAATAGCTAGCATTTTCTGAGCACTTCTTTTGTCCAAGCACTATTCAAAGTCGTTTACTCTAATCCTGCCAGCAAGCTCTTAAAAGAGGAGAGGCATTACACTTCCCATGAATCCTCTCATTTAATCCTCTCCAGAAACTCTTGGAGGCAGGGTCTATGACAGCCCCATTCTACAGGTAGAGAAACTGAGGCTCAAGTTCACACAACCCTGAAAGAGGAGGAGCAGGAATTGAAACTAGCAGCTCACCTCTGTGCCCAATGCCTCTAGTGAAATCCCAGCTGAAGCCAGGCACATATTTTCACACTGTACATGCCAGTCTCTGGATGCTGAGGCCCTAGGCTGCATCCCTGGCACAGCAAGATGCTCTGACCCTCCTTTCAACGATGTCAACAACCACGAAACACCTGTCCCTGTACTGTCATGCATCTTCTTTTACAGCAGAGTAATGACCATGTGCAGAGAAACTGAGCTCGGGACCCCACATTTCCATCAAGCAAGACAGGGTTTTACTCTTTTACAAAGTGAATGCTCATTAGCCCCAAACCTTAACAAAGACTCTTTGAGCGCCTGTCCACGCAGGCAGCCTCCATAGCCCTGAGGAATATTATTCACAATAAAACAACAGCACCCTGGGAACACCATTCTGAAGTGGAGAGGAAGGATGAGGACCTTGGGAAGTGCTGAAAGCAGCTACTTTGTGTGAATGTTTGGTTTTGAATAGGCAAAACATTCCCATGGGTCAAAATTCAAAAATGGCTGCAGACGGTACCGAGTGCAGTTTCTCTCCTGGCCCAACCCATCCACCTCACTGCCCTGTGTACCCTCTGAGAGAAACCATTTCTGTAAGTTTCTTGGGTATCCTTCTAATATCTCCTTAGAGAAACACAAGTGAATACGAACACGTATTCTGATTTTTACTCTTTTTGAGACAGGATCTTACTTTTGCTAGGGTGAACTGGTATGATCATAGCTCACTGCAGTCTCAAACTTCCAGGCTTAAGGAATCTGCCTGCCTCAGTCTCCTGAGTAGCTGAGACTATAGGCTCGTACCACCACACCCAGCTATTTTTCTAATTTTTTTGTAGAGATGGGGTCTCGCTATGTTGCCCAGGATGATCTTGAACTCCTGGCCTCAAGTGATGCTCCTGAACTCCTGGCCTCAAGTGATGCTCCTGCCTCACCATCCTTCAAAAGTACTGGGATTACGAGATTACAGGTGTGAGCCACCAGGCCCGGCCCTATCCTTCCCTTCTTTTTTTTTTCTTTTTTGAGACAGAGTCTTGCTTTATCAGCCAAATTGGAGTGCCGTGGCTTGATCTCAGTTTACTGCAACCTCTGCCTCCCAGGTTCAAGTGATTCTCCCAACTTAACCTCCCGAGTAGCTAAGATTACAGATGCATACCACCTCACCTGGCTAATTTTTGTACTTTTAGTAGAGACAGGGTTTTGCCCTGTTACGAACTGGTCTTGAATTCCTGAGCTCAAAGTGATCTGCCCGCCTTGGTCTTCCAAAGTGCTGGGATTACAGGTGTGAGCCACCATGCCCAGCCTTTTCTTCCCCTCAGACATAAAAGGTGACATACTCCATAGCTGCCCTAAATCATGACTCTTCCACTTAATAATACCTCCTCCAGAGATCTTTCCCTGTGGGTACACAAAGCCTATCCACATTTCACAGAGCCGCTAGCACTCCACTATACAGACACACCATAATTTATTTAGCAGCTCCCTATTGGCCACTTGAGTTGCTTCTTATAGTTTACTATTTACAAATGAGATAAATTCCCAGAGGTGAAACTGTTGGGTTAAACATAAAGGCATTTAGGCTGAGTACAGTGACTCACGCCCATAATTCCAACACTCTGGGAGGCCAAGGTGGGAGCTTGGCTTGACTCCCGGAGTTTGAGACCAGCCTGAGCAACACAGTGAGATCCCATAGCTTAAAAAAAAAAAAAAATTAACTGGGCATAGTGGCACACACCTGTGGTCCCAGTTACTTGGGAGACTAAGACAAGAGGATCTCAGGAGATGCAGGAAATCAGGCTGCAGTGAGCCATGATCACACCATTACACTCTGACCTGGGCAATGAAGTGAGACCCCTGTCTCAAAAAAAAAAAGGTATTCGCATTCCCCCATGAGCAATGTATAAAAAGACATAAAGTAGGTGCTTTGACTGCAGAGAGCTAGTTGAGTCTCCACTCTGCAGTTCACTATGCCAGTGATCCTGGGCAAGCTACTTTTCTTCGCCATCCCTCAGGTTCTTCATCTATAAAATAGGGATAACAACCAGCCCCACCTCAGAGCTGTTATGCAGACTATGGGACTTAATATCTGTAAAGCACCTAAACAGTCTGCCCAAGGTCTTCATCTGTTGAAGGTTTAGCGCTGCTGTTCCCAACTCCCAGCCCAGCTATCTTCTAGGATACAACAAGGACAGCAGGCATCTGTACTACAGCCTGGTGAGTCCAGGACAGGGCTGGGGCGCTGCTGGCCGGAGCTCTTGCAAGGTGAGTAAGCTGTCTGGGTCTGGCCAGGCTGGGAGGATAAAGCTAATCAGTGTCCCAGAGCTAATCTCACTCAGAGAAGCTGACTCATACGAAAGAAACTTAGGAGAAGCTGGCGAGGGAACCAGAAGGCCAAGAGGTTAATTCACAGGAGAAATAAGACTGCTAGGGGAGCCAGACACAGCCACCAGCCTCTCCCTACCAGTGAGTGCCTCACCCCCTGAAGGTAAGCCGTGTGCATGGACACTTCAAGGACCAGCAGTGTATGATTTGACATCTATCCTGAGAACCTAAAGCCTTCATCCATCCTGGGTGGCTCCTCACCATCTCCACCGCCTTCCCAGGGCCACGCCACCCCGGCCTTCTCACCAGAAGTGCAGCCACTGGCTCTGGGCTCCACCCTCACCCGACAGTCTAGTCTCAACACAGAGCCTGTTAAATCCCACATGGGATAACCTCCTTCCTCTGCTCAATGCCCTCTGGTGGCCCGTCCTGCCCTCAGAGTCAGAGACAAAGCTTAAGTCCTTCCAGTGGCCCCAAAGGCCACCATGATCTCTGGCCATGTCAGCTTCTGCCCCTCTCCCTGGCTCGTCCCACTGCCTCCCTCTTGGCCTCCTTGGTTCTCAGGCCAGCCTGGCATGCTCCCAATGCTCCCACCCCAGGATCTTTGCACAAGCCGTTCCTTGGCCTCTTCTGCTCCTGGCCTCTGCCCCACAGACCCACATGGCTCACCTCTCACCTTTCACTGCCTTCAAGCACCTGCTCAGGTAACCTCTCAGCGCGGCCTCCTCTGAGCATCTTACTTAAAACTGCACCCTCACCCCCTCACCTAATCCCCTCCATTCCTCTTCACCCCCTCACCCTACTCTGGTTTTCTCCATAGCATGAATCATTGTCTTTAATATACACTTGGGTTGATGTAATTGTCCTGTAAATTCTCTTTTATGGAAACATAAGCACCACAAAGATAAACATTTTTCCTTTTTTTTTTTTTTGGAGACGAAATCTCAGCTCAGTGGCCCAGGCTGGAGTACAGTGGCGTGACCTCAGCTCACTGCAACCTCCGCTTCCTGGGTTCAAGTGATTCTCCTACCTCAGCTTCCTGAGTAGCTGGATTAGAGGTGCACGCCACCAAACCTGGCTAATTTTTATATTTTTAGTAGAGATGGGGTTTCACCAAGTTAGCCAGTCTGGTCTCGAACTAATGACCTCAAATAATCCACCTGCCTCAGCCCCCCAAACTGCTAGGATTACACGTGTGAGCCACTGTGCCCAGTCAAGGCAAGGATTTTTGTCCCTTCCATTTGCTGACACCTCCCTAGTGGCCTGCAGAGAACATGATACCACCACTCTGGGCCATCTGAACCCATCAGGGCCCATCTGTCAGCTGGGACATCTCTTCCTTTTATCCAGGTAGCATCCACTTCCTTTCTTCTGCTAACTGCATCACTCTTTTTAGTTTTGGGGTGACCCGGTCCCAGATAATCAGTGCACTTCATCCCCCAGATACCACAGCTGGCTCAAGGACTGACATGTGATCCAAGCCAGGCCAATGTGATAGGATTCTGAAACTTTTGTGGGAATGCCTGAAGAAAGCAGCTCTTTCCATGCCCTGGGACCACTGGCAGTAAAGTTAGCAAAAGCTGAGAACACCTTGTGAAGCTCAAGAATGCACCCAACCCAAGGGCAAGGTCTTTCTTTGTTGTTTTTTGAGATGGAGTCTGGCTCATCACCCAGGCTGGAGTGCAGTGGCGCGATCTTGGCTCACTGCAACCTCCACCTCCTGGGTTCAAGTGATTCTCCTGCCTCAGCCTCCTGAGTAGCTGGGACTCCAAGTGCGTGCCACAACGCCCGGCTAATTTTTGTATTTTCAGTGGAGATGAGGTTTCGTCATATTGGCCAGGATGGTCTTGAACTCCTGACTGCAGATGATCCACCCGCCTCAGCCTCCCAAAGAGTTGGGGATGCTTATTTATTTATTTATTTATTTATGTATTTATTTTTGAGACAGAGTCTCGCTCTGTCGCCAGGCTAGAGCACAGTGGCGCAATCTCGGCTCACCGCAACCTCCACCTCCCAGGTTTAAGCAATCCTCCTGACTTAACCTCCCGAGTAGCTGGGACTACAGGTGCGCACCACCACGCCCAGCTAATTTTTTTTGTATTTTTAGTAGAGACGGGGTTTCACCATGTTGGCCAGGATGGTCTCGATCTCTTGACCTCGTGATCCGCCCACCTCAGCCTCCCAAAGTGCTGGGATTACAGGTGTGAGCCACTGGGCTCGGCCAAGAGTTGGGGTTACAAGTGTGACCCACCGGCCGGACCCAAGGGCAAGGTCTTAATGGCACTGTTTGGGTTCCTGGATCCAGATGCACCTCCTGGACTTTTCAGCATAAGCCAATAAATACCCGCTTTTCCAAGGCTAGTTAGCTTTCCTGTCACTTGTTTTAGCTAGCACACTTAGGTCTCCAGTCTCTTGGACAGGACTGGGATGCACAGAAATGAATGGGTTTCTCAGACTGACAGTTTGCTTTCTGACACATTATATCCTTCAATGGGTTACAGATAAGACTTGCTGGGCTGAGAGCCCATTGGTCCCTCCTTGGTAAGACAGTGAATGTCTCTGTTCTGATATTCTACTTGTTCAGCTCTCAGAAGGTGCCCTGTTTCCTAGTTCTGGTGGGGTGCTTCACTGTGGGGCAAATCATATACAGCTTAGAGGCCTGCAAGGTTTGAGCAACTTGCTAATGGCACAACGTTCTGGCTTAACCAACCACTGCCAAGCAGCAAAGGGGCCCCCTGATCCTCCAGGTTATTCTCTTCAGTCTATACCTTTCTACCTGGCTCCAAAAGATCACTCCACCTGTGGGGTGGTGTGTGAGACTAGGGGCAGCCACAGTAACACAGGAAGGCATCCAGATGGGAGAGGACTGTGGCTGGGATTAAAAGTTTAACAGTGACCCTGGGCACAGCGGCTCATGCCTGTCATCCTAGCATTTAGGGAGGCCGAGGCAGGCAGATCACTTGAGGTCAGGAGTTTGAGACCAGCTTGGCCAGCATGGTGAAACCCTGTCTCTACTAAAAATACAAAAATTAGCCAGGCATGGTGGCGCACACTTGTAATCCCAGCTACTCGGGAGGCTGAGGCAGAAGAATTGCTTGAACTCAGGAGGCGGAGGCTGCAGTGAGAAAGCATCATGCCACTGCACTCCAGCCTGAGCAACAGAGACTTTGACTCCAAAAATTAAAAAAAAAAAAAATTTAAGAGTGAAGAGAAAAATGGACATGCTGGGAAGAGCTACAGGAGGCTGAACCAATGAACTCGGTGACTGGACATGGGCATGTGGGGGAAGATGCTCAGATTCCCAGCTCAGGCAACTGAGTACATAGTGGTGCCATTTTGAGAGACAGAAACTCAGTGGGAAAAGGCAAAAGGGCTGGGAACAGATGCCAAATTCAGTTTCAGGTGCCCGGGAGACGGCAAGGGACCCGTGCTGCTTAATGGCCTCAGCCTGCCCTGCTTCACTAATTCACTTTACTAGTCTATCAAAAGATTAGGAAAAATAGGCCAGGCACGGTGGCTCATGCTTGTTAGCCCAGCCCTTTGGGAGGCCAAGGCAGGAGGATCACTTGGGGCTAGGAGTTTGAGACCAGCCTGGGCAACATCACCAGACTCTGTCTCTACCAAAAAAAAAAAAAAAAAAAAAAAGCTGGGCATGGTGTCATGAGCCTATAGTCCCAGCTACTCAGGAGGCTGAGGCAGGAAGACGGCTGAAGCCCAGGAGTTCGAGGCTGCAGTGAGCTATGACTGTGTCACTGTCCTCCAGTCTGGATGACAGAGTAAGACCCTGACTCAAAAAAAACAAAAGAAGAAAAAATAAAATTTTAGAATGTTTCAAAAACAGCACCCTTATTAATGGGCTTGGTGGGGATGGTTTGGTCTCTCTCATGACTTACCTAGCAACTTAAACCACAGTAAAGCCTAATTTAAAGTAACTCTACCACTCAGTTCTTGACAAAACAAACACATTTCCTAGATCTAAGATGCATATGACAGGTACTTACCAAATGTATCAAGTATGTCGGTGATAAGGACAAATTTGCTTGGGTAGAACTGAATAACACTGGTGTCTGAAAGAAGCTTTGAACACTAAAAAAAGAGAAAAGACGAGAAAATTCACTCTGGCATACCTAGTATGGGTAAGACACTCCAGACCTGAAAAATTAACGGTTTCTATAAACAAGCTGAGGTACTTACTGTGCACCAAGGCCTGTGCTAGGCACTGAGCATAGAACGACAAGCTAAACCACTGTGCTTCTGACAAAGAGAGCTGGACTCTGCTCACAAGAGAGCCTCTTTTTTTTCCTTCTTCTTTTTTTTTTGTAGAGACAGGGTCTCGCTATGTTGCCCAGCGATCCTCCCATCTCAGCCTCCCAAAGTGCTGGGATTATAGGCATGAGCCACTGCACCCAGACCATAACATAGCCTCTTAAGGAAACATACTATCACCTTGTTCCAAGAAAGCCTTATCCAAAAGGATCCTGCTTGTATACTGAACTAGGAAGCACTCAAAACCACTGAGAGAAGTGAATGACATCTCTCTCCTCACAGTCCTTGTCTGTGGCCCCATCTTTGTTCGACTGCTTTGCAGACTGGCTTCTTCTGTTTATTTCAGGGTGATCAGGATCCTTAAACATTATTTTCTAAGAAATGATCCCATAAGTAAATCCCCAAGGCTTCATAAACTCACACTGATTATTCATACTCACTCCCAAATTCCCCCCTAAAAGGAACATAATAAGCTTCAATGAATACATGTTACTCTGGAAATATGACCTTCAACACTGACAACATTTCAGCTTTGCAGGGAATTTCTGAATTCTACATTCTCATTCATGCCAAAAGATCGCAGCCATGTTCAGTACTCTTCATTTAATTTTTAAAATTTTTATTATTTTATTAGTGATAAAGCCTTGCTCTGTTACTCAGGCTGGAGTGCACTGGTGCAAGCATAGCACACTGCAGCCATGTACTCCTGGACTCAAGCACTCCTCCTGCCTCAGCCTCCTGAGCAGCTGGAACTACAGGCATGTACTACCATGGCTGGCTAATTTTTTTTTTTTTTTTAATTTTTTGTAGAGACATGGTCTCACTATGTTGCTCAGGCTGGTCTTGAACTCCTAACCTCAAGCAATCATCCCACATCAGCCTCCCAAAGTGCTGGAAATACAGGTATGAGCCACTGCACCTGGTCAACATGTTTATAACTCTTTCTGGGGAGGGAGGGGGCACTCGTCTGCTATTGAGTGTTTGGGACTCTTCTCTTCTCCTCCAGCCCCCCGAAGTGCAATGGCATGATCTCGGCTCACTGCAACCTCCACCTCCCAAGTTCAAGTGATTCTCCTGCCTCAGCCTCCAAAGTAGCTGGGATTACAAGTATGCATCACCACTCCCAGCTAATTTTTGTATTTTTAGTTGAGACGGCATTTCACCATATTGGTCAGGCTGGTCTCAAACTCCTGACCTCATGATTTGCCTGCCTCAGCCTCCCAAAGTGAATCATTGTGCCCGGCCTCAGGACTCTTAATAGAAGACCACAGTCACACAATGTGGCCCCAAACACCCTAGATTAAATAATCTTTTATCATCAGAAACAGAAAAGCTCTATTTTGAAGAACTAAATTTAATGTCATGCTGTGAAGTCTTTATAAATTCAAAGTCAGCATAAGGAATTAAATAACTTTGCTACACTTCATCACCCCCATGGTTGACTCTCAGAAAAAAAAAAAGCCACTTAAAAATCAAAAAAGATGTTCAGACATTTAGAAAGGATTACTTAATAAGCAATTCCAACATGCAGAGGATGGCGAGAACGTTCACCCTGTCAAAAGATAGCTTGACATGTGTTTTTAGTTTGGTGTTGTTACCCAGTATCTACATTGTTAGAGTCACCAAGCTTCTCTATAGCATTACACGCCTAAAAGTAAACCATGTGTGATTTGCGAAACATCCTCTTATAGCCCAGATGTTATTGGGGAGGGCGGCAGGAATGTAAGCTGTAAAAACAATAGTGCTGACACCAAACGTGACAATTGGATGTACGTGGAATTCCATTTCCTGATGCCTCACTTTGTGATTTTCATATGCCCTTTTGTGAGAGTTCCAACTTAAACAACTGCCCCATGAGATTTCAAGGCTGGAAAAAACTAACAACTCCAAATCTTAGAGACTGTTTACAATACACAGTTCTCAGTTCCTAGGGATGTGAAATCTCTGAGTTCTACCCAGAGCTGGGGTTGCACAGTCTTTCAGAGATGAGTTACTGCCCACTGGTGAGGTGAGAGAGAGAGAATTTAAACAGAGGATTTCAAACTAAACACAGCTGGGGCTTCTCAAACATCTGTGCATTGATTTTCTCCCAAGCTGGTTTCATAGGACATATATTTTATAAAGGACAACAGGAACAAGATCTTGTTTTTAATCCAGAGTTAAAGCTATAATGATCTTATGAATTGAAGGTACTTTTTAAATTACTGTTTTGAAGATGCCACCGTTTTTAAAGCTTTGGTGCCACTTCCTAAACTTGTCTGATAAGAATCAGGTACCCCAGGTACATGTTAAAAATACAAATCCCAGCTGGGCATGGTGGCTCATGCCTGTAATCCCAGCACTTTGGGAGGCTGAGGCAGGAAGATCCCTTGAGCCCAGGAGTTTGAGATCAGCCTGGGCAATGTAGTGAGACCCCAGTTTCTACAAAATACAAAAATTATCCTGGCATGATGGCATGTACCTGTAGCCCTAACTACTCAGGAGGCAGAGGTGGAAGAATCACTTGAGCAAACAAAGCAGAGGTTGCAGTGAACAAAGACCACCCCACTGTACTCCAGCCTGGGAGACACAGCAAGAGCCTGTCTCAAAAAAAAAAAAAAAAAAGGTTAAAAAAAAATTGAATAGCCAGAACAAATGCATACATTCAAAGATGACCTGTGGCTGAGTAGGAAGGAAGGAAATAGACCATTACTATCCAGAATACATTTTAAAAATCCAAAAACTCAATACGAAAAATACAGATAACAAAATGGAAAAATGGGCAAAAGAAATCAGCAAAGTGCATTTTACAAAAAAGGAAACTCCAACAGCCTATAAGTGCATGAAAAGATGCTCATTTTTATTAGTAATCGAGGAACTGCAAATTAAAACCACAAGAAAATATGACCAGAAAAATTAAAATAGAAAATCTACTTATACCAAATGGTGGTAGAATGTTGAATAGCACAGACTCTCACACGCCCACATGCTACTACAAGTGTATGCTGGCAGCAGCTACTATGGAAAATAACTTAGCATTATCTGGAAAAGTTGAAGAAGTATAGGGCAGTTCCACTCTTAGGTTATAGGCTCTTATCTAGAAAAAAGCTTTATGTGGATGTGACCAAGTATGACATCGCCCATACAGTGAAAGAAGAAAAGAGCCAGATGCTCATCAACAGATGGCAAAATTTATGCATCAGAAGATGATTTCATACTCAATGCAATGCCTGTCTGAATCCCAGAAGGTTTTTTTTTTATTATTTTGTAAAAATTGACAAGCTGAACCTAAAATTCATACAAAATGCAAAGGACCCAGAACAGTGAAAATAATTTTTTAAAAAAGAATAAAGTTAAAAGACTTATATGACCCACACTGGGCACAGTGGCTCATGCCTGTAATCCTAGCACTTTAGGGGGCTGAGGTGGGCGAATCAGCCATGGTGTCCAAAGTCAGGAGTTTGAATTGAGATCAGCCTGGGCAACACGGTAAAATCCCGTCTCTACTAAAAATACAAAAATCAGCCAGGCATGGTCGCGGGTGCCTGTAATCTCAGCTACTCAGGAGGCTGAGGCAGGAGAATCGCTTGAACCTGGGAGGTTAAGGCTTCAGTGAGCCAAGGTGAGATGGTATCACTGCACTCTCCAGCCTGGACAACAGAGCAAGACTCTGTTTAACAACAACAACAAAAAAACTATACTATCCAGTTTCAAACTTACTATAATGCCATAGAAATCAAGACAATGTGAAACTGGTCAGGTGTGGTGGCTCACGCCTGTAATTCCAGCATTTCGGGGGGCTGAGGTGGGCGGATCGCTTGAGGTTAGGAGTTTGAGACCAGCCTGGCCAACGCAGTGAAACCCCATCTCTACTAAAATACAAAAAATAGCCAGATATAGTGGCACACATCTGTAATGCCAGCTACTGCGGAGGCTGAGGCAGGAGAATCACTTGAACCTAGGAGGCTGAAGTTGCAGTGAGCAGAGATTGTGCCACTGCACTCCAGCCTGGGCGACAGAGTGAGACTGTCTAAAAAAAAAAAAAATAGAGACAATGTAGAACTAGCATAAGGATTGACTTACGGATCAACAGAATAACAGTGAGAAGACAGAAATAAACCCTTACATTTGTCAATTGATTTTTGTTTTTAAGTAGTCTGAGTTTGCTGCCAGTAGTCAACTGATTTTTAACAAAAGTGTCAAAATCTCAGTAGGGAAAAAGACAGTTAACATGGTTTGGCTCTGTGCTCCCATCCAACTCTCATGTTGACTTGTAATCCTCAGTGTGGGAGAAGAGGCTGGTGGGAGATAACTGAACCATGGGGGAAGGCTTCCCCCTGCTGTTCTCGTGATATAGTTCTCATGAGATCTGGTTGTTTGAAAGCATATGTCATCTCCCCGTTCTCTCTCTCTCTCTCTCTCTCCTTCTCTGCTATGGAAATATGTACCTGCTTCTCCTTAGCCTTCCGCCATGATTTTAAGTTTCCTGAGGCCTCCCCAGCCATGCTTCCTATACAGCCTGCAGAACTGAGTCAATTATACTTCTTTTCTTCATAAATCACTCATTCTCAGGTAGTTCTTTATAGTAATTCGAGAATGGACTAATACAATAGTCTTTTCAACAAATGTTGCTGAGACAACTGTAGCTACACAAGCAAAAAATAAAATACTTAGATCCTTACCTTATAGCACATATAAAAAGTAATTCAAAATGAACCACTGACCTAAATGTAAGTGCTAAAATTATAAAACTTCTAGAAGAAAACAAAAGAAAAAAAATCTTCATGACCTTGAGCTAGGCAACGAGTTATTAGATACAATTACAAAAGTATAAGCTAAAATAAGAAAATTGATGAAGGAGCTAAAAGTAGAAACTTCTGGCTGGGTGCTGTGGCTCACGTCCATAATCCTAGCACTTTGGGAGGCTAATGTGGGCAGATCATTTGAGGTCAGGAGTTCAAGACCAGCCTGGCCAACATGGCGAAACCCCATCTCTACTAAAAATACACATATTAACTGTGCATGGTGGTGGGCGCCTGTAATCCCAGCTACTTGGGAGGCTGAGACACGAGTATTGCTTGAACCCAAGACGCAGAGGTTGCAGTGAGCTCATATCATGCCACGGCACTCCAGCCTGAGCAAGGAGAATGAAACTCTGTCTCAAAAAACTTAATTAATTAATTAATTAAATAAAAACTGCTGCACTTCAAAGACACAATTATGAAAACAAAAAGACAAGTCACAGACTAGGACATCACATACTTGACAAAGAAATAGTATCAAAAATATATAAAGAACTGTTATATAACTGGCCAGGTGCATTGGCTCATGCCTATAATCTTAGCACTTTAGGAGGCCAAGATGAAAGGATCACTTAAGCACAGGAGTTCGAGACCAGCCTGGGCAACAAAGTGAAACCCTCCGTCTCTACAAAAAAATTTAAAAGTCAGCTGAGTGTGGCAGCACATGCCTGTAGTCCTAGCTACTAGGGAGGCGGAAGTGGGAGGATCACTGGAGCCCAGGAGATCAAGACTACAGTGAGCTGTGATGGCACCACTGCACTCCATCTAGAGTCACAGAGCAAGACCCTGTCTCCCAACAACAACAACAACAAAAAATTGTTACAACTCAACCAAATAACACAATTTTTAAATGGGCAGGCCTTGAACAGACATTTCACTGTAGATACACAAATGGCCAATAGCATGTACAAAGATGCTGAACATCAGTATTAGGAATATGCAAATTTAAACCATACCACTTCAAAGCCAACAGGATGACAGGATGGTTATAATAAAAGTGACAGGCCAGGTGTAATGGCTCAGGCCTGGAATTCCAGCACTTTGGGAGGCTGAGGTGGGAAGATCACTTGAAGCCAGGAGTTCAAGATCAAACTAAGCAACACAGCATGACCCTGTCTCTACAAAAAAAAAAAAAAAAAATCCTTAAAAAATAAACTGGGCATGGTAGTCCCAGCTATTCAGGAGGCTGAGTTAGGAGGATCGCTTGAGGCCAGAGCTTGAGGCTGCAGTGAGCTAAGATTGTCGCACTGCACTCCAGCGTGGGTGACGGAGTGAGACGCTGTCTCAAAAAAAAACAAAAAGAAAACAGAAAAAAATATGGACAATGCTGAGTGTCAGAGAAAATGTGAAGGAATTAGAACCCTCATGTAAATACTGGAGCCATTTGGAAAACAGTTTGGCAGTTTCTCAACAAGTTAAATCTAACCATATGACCCAGCAATTCCATTCCTAAAATTTTACCTAAGAGTAATAAAAACATAAGCCTACACAAATAACTGTATGCAAATGTGCAGAGCAGCATTATTCCTAACAGCCGGAGAGTGGGAATAGCCCAAATGTCCATCAACTTCTTAAGATAATCACACATTAGAATACAAGTCAGCAGAAAAAAGGAACAAAGTACCCACACATAATATGATGTGGATAAACCTCAAACATATGATGTTAAAGAAAATAATCCAAGGCCGGGCATGGTGGCTCACACCTGTAGTCCCAGCACTCTGGGAGGCCAAGGCAGGTGGATTACCTGAGGTCAGGAGTTCGAGACCAGCTTGACCGACATAGTGAAACCCCAACTCCACTAAAAATACGAAAATTAGCAGGGTGTGGTGGCGCACACCTGTGACTCCAGCTACTCAGGAGGCTGAAGCAGGAGAATCGCTTGAACCCAGGAGGCAGAGGTTGCAATGAGCTGAGACTGCACCACTGCACTCCAGCCTGGGCAACAGAGCAAGACTCCATCTCAGAAAAAAAAAAAAAGCATCCAATTAAAAACTGGACAAATGAGCTGGAGAGACATTTCTCAAAAGATGTTACACAAATTAGCCAATAAATATGTGAAAAAATCTTCATCAACAACAAAAATGTTCAACATCACTCATCATCAGGGAAATCATCAAATGAAAACCAAATGAAAATGGCTACATCAAAAGGACAAAAATAGGTTGGGCATGGTGGTATGTGCCTGTAGTCCCAGCTACTTGGGAGGTTGAGAAGGGAGGATCACTTGAGTCTGGGATTTCTAGCCTGGCTGTAATGCAGTATGATCACATCTGGGATTTACTACTACACTCCAGCCTGGGCAACCTCATCTCTGGAAAGGAAAAAAATATATATATATATCCTGGTAAGAATGGAGAAAAAGAAACTTTTTTTTTTTTTGAGACAGAGTTTCGCTCTTGTCACCCATGCTGGAGTGCAATGGTGTGAACTCAGCTCACTGCAACCTCCACCTCCTGGGTTCAAGCGATTCCCCTGCCTCAGCCTCCCAAGTAGCTGGCATTACAGGCATCTGCCACCATGCCCAGCTAATTTTGGTATTCTTAGTAGAGACAGGGTTTTACCACGTTGGCCAGGCTGGTCTCGAACTCCTGACCTCAGGTGATCCACCCTCCTCGGCCTCCTAAAATGCTGGGACTACAGGAGTGGGCCACCACACCAGGCCAAAAAGAGAACTCCTATGCACTGTGGGTGGGAATATAAATTAGTATAATAATTCTAGAAAATAGTATGGAAATTTCTCAAAAAACTAAAAGTAGAACTACCATATGATGTAGCAATCTCACAACTAGGTTATCATCTAAAGAAAAGGAAATCGGTATATGAAATAAATACCTGCAGTACCATGTTTATTGTAGCAATAGTCACAACAGCTAAGATACGGAATCAACCTAAATGTACTTAAATGGATAAATTAATAAGGAAAATATGACACACATATACACACACAGAGGAACATTATTTAGCCATAAAAAATGAAATTACATCATTCACAGCAACACGAATGAGCCTGGAAGACATCATGTTAAGTGAAACAGGCACAGAAAGATAAATATTGCATGTTCTCAGTCGTATGTGGGAGCTATGAAAGTTGAGCTCATAAAAGTAGAGAGTAGAACTGCAATAACTAGAGGCTGGGAAGGGTAGGGGCAAGGGGAGCACAGAGAGGTTGGTTAATGGGCGCAAAATTACAGCTGCATAGTAGGAATAAATTCTAGTATTCTAGTCACTAGAGTGACTATAGTTCACAATTTATTGTATATTTTCTTTTCCTTTTTTTTTTTTTTTGAGACACAGTCTCACTCTGTCACCCAGGCTGGAGTGCAGTGGTACAATCTCGGCTCACTGCAACCTCCACCTCCCAGGTTCAAGCAATACTCATGCCTCAGCCTCTGACTACCTAGGATTACAGGCATGTGCCACCAGGCCTAGCTTATTGTGTATTTTCAAATAACTAGAGGAGATGATTTTGAATGTTTCCAATACATAGAAATCAGAGATGTTTGAGGTGATGAATATGCTAATTATTTGGATTTGATCATTACACACTGGATACATGTATCAAAATATCACTCTGTACCCCATAAATACATAGAATTATTATGTATCAATTAAAAAGGCACATTATACTATGTGAGAGAAGCCAGATGCAAAAGATTATCTATTGAATAATACCATGTATATGAAATGTCAAAGGCAGATTTACAGAGAGAGAAAACAGACTTGTGGTTTTCTGGGGCTGGGTATGGCAGTGGGGTTTGATTACAAACAGGCTTGGAAAATCTGGAGAGGTATAAAAATGTTCTAAAGCTTGATTGTGTGACAGTTGCACAACTCTAGAAATGTAGTAAAAAAAAAAAAAAAAAAAAATGAATCACCGAATTGGCCAGGTACAGTGGCTCACACCTGTAATCCCAGCACTTTGGGAGGCCAAGGAGGGTGGATCACCTGAGGTCAGGAGTTCAAGACCAGCCTGGCCAACATGGTGAAACCCTGTCTCTAAAAAAAATAAAAATAAAAAATGAAAAAAATTTTTAAAAATAAATCACTGAATTATACACTTACAATGGGTGGACTTTATGATATGCAAAATATGCCTTAGTAAAGCAGCTATCACCCCACCCCCACACACAAAAACTTTTACTGTACAGCAAATAAGGTGAACTGTGCTCTTTTCTCTAAACTCTGCACCTTGACTATGTCTCCTGTTCTGTTTTGAGACGGAGTCTCACCCTACTGCCAAGGCTGGAGTGCAGTGGTGCGACCTCAGCTTACTGCAACATCTGCCTTCCAGGTTTAAGTCTCCCAAGTAGGTGGGACTACAAGCACCTGCCACCACACCCGGCTAATTTTTGTATTTTTAGTAGAGATGGAGTTTCACCATGTTGGTCAGGCTGGTCTCAAACTCCTGGGCTCAAGTGATCCAGCTGTCTCAGCCTCCCAACATGCTGGGGTTACAGACGTAAGCCACTGTGGCCGGCCTTGACTATGTCTTTTGGATAAAGAAGGCAGTCCTTAATGCATTGTAGAATTGTTACTATTAGCCAAATGTGGAGTTGACAAAACACACTTATGATTAGTTTGCGAAGACATGAATCAAATCTTCACCAGATGTAAACCTCTTAGAAGACATAGTTCTAAACTACAGTAATCTATGGAGAGATACTGCCAATGCAAATATTGTGAAGAAGCACTTTTTAATTCAGATAGTTTCTCACTTGAGGCACTCAGCAAGCAACCCTCACCATGGGCTTCCAGGATGAGAGGCCTGGCCTTCGGGACTGTTTACTCTGTAAACTAACAACAGTGATTGAAGAGAAATGGGCGGCGGTTTGCCTCCCATCATGAAACACCAAAGAAATCACCCCTACTACACAAGGAGTCATCTTAAAAGACTTCAAGTGTCCAACATGAAGATTCCTGGACTCTCCAGCCTTTCAAAAGAACAGGTGAGAAAACAAATGTCACATTATCATAACATGGAATGAGAATGGATCTGTCCTTTTGAACTAAAATGGCAGTACAGAAATCCTTTGTTAACTCTGCTCTGAAAATGATAATTTAATACATTATTCCTTTCCTAATGTGCTTCTGAGTACATTTTGCTGAGATGGTAGGCTCTTCAGGACCAAGAAATAGAAGGTGTTTTCCACATAGTACTTGTTCTTGTGGTTCAATAATTGTCACTGGCTTAACAAATCTGTCAACAGAGAAGATTCAATGTATGCATCTCTCCTGACGCTGTAAGCATCGTCTCCTTGTCACACAGCATGCAGAATATGTCTGAGAAATGCATTTATCAGGGACACACATCATTAATCCCAAAGATACCAAACCAATGCAGCCAAGGCAACTCGAAAGAAAGCTGCTCAATCTTTAGTGTGTGCAAATCATAAATGTGTCAGGGGTTACACCATGATTAATGTACTATTCAACACATGGGGTATCATCTATTCTGTAATCTAGGGTGAAGAATGCTTCCTGAAGTTGTGCAGTGCATAACCTGTGCAGCTGCACAAGGTGACCCTGGGATTAGCCATCTCATAAAAACACAGATTCATAATCATGGCTTTTCACAAGAAGTATATTAAAATGAAAAGGATGAAAGAACAAGAATAAGACTCTGCAGGCAGGCCCCTGAAAACTCTAAGTCTCCACAGTGGAATTTTATATTGCAAATTCTGGGCGGGGGCAGAGGGGGTCACTAGATCTAACCTGGATGACTATTTTTAGAGCCTTCACTTTCTGGTCGGAGGCCCAGGCATCCTTCAGCGACTGATTGAGCTCCTCTATGCGGTTCACGTAATCCTGCTGAGTCAAGTTCAACAGCTCCTTCTGGGAACCCTGTGGGGAAAAGGCAGAAGGTGAAGACACAGCAGGAAAAACATCTCGACTATCACCCCTCTGAAGAATACTAGGTATTGGCTGAGCTTTGGTCTCTACATTTTCCTCATATCCCCACCAGGATTGACAGCTTTCCATTGCAATTTGCAATCAAAGAGCTTCTTTGAGTTTCCTGACTCAGATAAGCAGAGTGCTGTGGGTTGACAGGCTGGCCTTGGAAGCCAAGTCAGACCTAAGCCACCTCCCAGTTCCATCACTGAGTAGCTGTGTGACCCCGGATGAGCAACTTTCCTCTCAGAGCCTCGTCTGTGAATAGAGGTAACAGGACATACCTCATTCAACCAATTGTGGGCCTCCTATGTGCTGGGCATGGAACTAGATGCTCAAAATACAAAGACATTTTTGCTCAAGATGCCCAAGCAATAAGACATGACAGGGTATTTCAGCACTAATGGAGCTCAAGATACTAAAGACAGATGGATATTAACTCAAACTGAGATAAATGCTCAGGAGAAAACACAGTTCTATGGGGACACATATCATAGTTCACTGGATCTGAGATGCCCATTGGAAAAAGCACAACTGTTTCATGGGCTACCAAGGAAGAAAAATGTGCTGATCACTGACAGGAACCAACTGAGGAACATATACTCCAATTTCAGAGATACTCAAATGTGAGAGAAATCGTACATCTCAGAATGGAAGAAATATGGTAACAAAGAAATGGGCTGTAAACTGTGGTGGGGCGATTCAGGAGTGGCTTCCTGGAGGAGTGATACTCGAGACAAACTCTCAGTGGAGTATAAGTGTTAACTAGGCACTGTGGAATGTGAGGGGTGTTAACTAGACGAGGGAGAGAGTAATCAGGATAGAAAGACAACCATAGCAGAAAGCCTTAGCAGCTGAGCAAAAGATCATCATGGGGATGAAATGACCATGTAGGTAAAGACTTGGCACAGTCCCTGGTGCAGAGTAGATGCTCCCTAACCCTGGGCTATTTTTAAGAGGCTCTTCACACAACTCACAGGAGTGAAAGGTCATGCAAACACACACAACGAGACCAGGAACCAAATGTTTATGTGTATATTTCCTACAATCCAAAGTGAAAAACTCTTTACTAAAGAAATGAGTTGGCCGGGCGCAGTGGCTCACATCTGTAATCCCAGCACATTGGGAGGCCGAGGCGGGTGGATCACTTGAGGTCAGGAGTTCGAGAGCAGCCTGGCCAATATTGTGAAACCTTGTCTCTCCTAAAAATACAAAAATTAGCTGGGCGCGGTAGTGTGTGCCTGTAATCCCAGTTACTTGAGAGGCTGAGGTAGGATAACTGCTTGAACCTGGGAAGCAGAGGTTGCAGTGAGCTGAGATCACACCACTGCACTCTAGCCTGGGCGACAGAGTGCCCTGCAACCTTCATCTCCTGGGTTCAAGCAATTCTCCTACCTCAGCCTCCCAAGTAGCTGGAATTACAGGCGCCCGCCACCACACCTAGCTAATTTTTGCATTTTTAGTAAAGACAGAGTTTCGTCAAGTTGGCCAGGCCTTGAACTCCTGACCTCAGGCAATCTGCTTGCTTTGGCCTCCCAAAGTGCTGGGATTACAGGTGTGAGCCACTGCGCCTGGCCAAGATTTTGTTCAAGACATCTGTATTTGTTGGTTACATTAACTAATGTTTAAGTGTTGGCAAAAGACTCACGTTTTTTTCAAAGTACATATAGGTTAATTAAAAGATTCCTGTGGGCCATATCCAGCCAGCCCAAGCAGCGTCTGTTACAAGGAAAGGTCTTTGTACTACACAAGGCTGCTTCTCAGGGAGGTGACTGCAGTTTGCGTTTTTTGTTGTTGTTTTTTGTTTTTTTTAGACAAAGCCTCGCTCTTTCACCCAGGCTGGAGTGCAGTGGCACGATCTCAGCTCACTGCAACCTCTGCCTTCCAGGTTCAAGCAATTCTCCTATCTCAGCCTCCTGAATAGCTGGGACTACAGGCATCCACCCCCATGCCTGGCTAATTTTTGTATTTTTAGTAGAGTTGGGGTTTCACCACGTTGGCCAGGCTGGTCTCGAACTCCTGACCTCAGGTGATCCACCCACCTCGGCCTCCCAAAGTGCTGGGATTACAGGTATGAGCCATCACGCCCAGCCTTGCAGTTGGTTTTAACCAATAGACATTGTCCCCAGGCCCAGCCTTGCTCAGGCATCACAATGAGAAAAGAGGCCTTTGGAAAAGCAGCCATCAGGCTTCTGTGAGCTAGGCCAACTGCACAGCTGGCATCCTTCCCTGGATGGAGTCATTGCCTCAGGAAGACCGAGAACAATCTGCAGCCCGGGAATTAATCAAAGGGCAGCCGCCGAAGCTGATCTCACTTGGCAGGAGGAATGAAAAGCTCTCCCACTCCCTGCACTCCACTAATGACTTGCTCACCTCCTCAAAGTCATCCAGCTCCTCCAGCCGGGTCCGAACCTTCTCTGACATTGCGAATGCGGCAGTCCCGGCTTTGCCTAAACAGAATGAATTTATGTCACACAGGTGGCTTTTCTCGAGCACCAATATCCTCAACGGAGGCCTCTTTCACTCTATGCTTCATCGTGAATAAAAACACTAGGGAATGATTCCATTACAGAAAACTATCCCAGAATTTGAAAGTAACTTCCTTATGTAACCAGAGTTCCATCAAAATATTTCCCAGAATTTGAAAGCAACTTCCTTATGTAACCAGAGTTCCATCAAAACATTTCCCACTCAGATGCTGCCCCTGAGAGCCCAGTGGGCCAGCCTCAAAGAGGTTAACCGCTGCATTCGAAATTTACAAACTTTGCTGTGTATCATCTGTTTATTCCTAAAGAAAGGCAGTCCAGATAAGAAGGCCAAAAATCCATCATTTAATTGTTTTCTATGAACAAAAGGCCCTCTTAAGCCCGTACTCACAGCGTAGAATTGTGCTCTTCTGCTAACAAAACAACCATCTCACTGTCTACCCAGGGGTGGAAACACTAGGGCTTCAAAGCCCTCTCTTTGAGCAAACAGGACTAGCTGTGCCTCCTTCCAGCATCTGTCAGCACAATTTCACCATCAGCAGGGACGTTGGATGGATAAAGGAAAGGCCCCCAGGCCACAGGCCAGCCACAGGGCAGGGTGATGCATTTAGCTGACTGCTGCCCTCTGTGGCCGTCTATTTCAGAATCCTTCCCCCATCTTAAAAGGGCCTCTGCTCTAGTACTATTTTTTTTTCTTTTTTTTGACACAGGATCTCACTCTGTCCCCAGGCTGGAGTGCAGTGGCACGATCTTGGCTGACAGCAACCTCCAACTCCTGGGTACAAGCGATCCTCCTGCATCAGCCTCCTGAGTAGCTGGGACTACAGGCACACATGACCAGGCCTGGCTAATTTTTGTATTTTTTTGTATAGATAGATTTCACCATGTTGGCCAAGCTGGTCTCGAACTCCTGACCTCATGTAATCTGCCCACCTCAGCTTCCTAAAGTGTTCAGATTATAGGCATAAGCCACTGCACCTGGCTGGGCCTCTGCTCTATTTCTGAGGTCCCATGGCTCACATTATCTCCCTGCTCCTCCCTACCAAACCTACTCTTAGGAACTCAAGTTTAGTCTTTTTTTTAGGCACTGACTTCTCAGCTCTGGTGTTGACTCATATTTGAGTCTGGGGTCAGCTGAGAGAGAATGGTAGTATTATTTAATTAGTAACAACTACTCCAGTAATTAAGTTTCCAAATAATTTAGGCTAGGCATGGTGGCTCATACCTGTAATCTCAGCACTTTGGGAGGCTGAGGCAGGCGGATCACCTGAGGTTAGGAGTTTGAGACCAGCCTGGCCAACATGGTGAAACCCTGACTCTACTAAAAATACAAGAATTAGTCTGGCGTGGGGGTGGATGCCTGTCATCCCAGCTACTTGGGAGGCTGAAGCAGGAGAACTGCTCGAACCTGGGAGGCAGAGGTTGCAGTGAGCAGAGATAATGCCACTGTACTACAGCCTGGGCAAAAAGAGCAAAACTCAGTCTCAAAAAAAAAAAAAAGAAAGAAAAGAAGAAAGAAATATGGACTGAGGGTCGAGTTGCAGAACTGTTTCTGCAAGCCTGACAAATGTTTTAGGTTTTGAGTCACAAAGTGTCTGCTCCAACTATTCAACTCTACTGCTGTAGCACAAAAGCAGGCATAGATAATATGTAAGAAATTGATAGGGCTGTGTTCCAATAAAACTTTACTTAAAAAACAGGCAGTGGACCTGACTTGGCCGTCAGGCTTCTGTGAGCTTGACCAACTGCACAGCTGGCATCCTTCCCTGGTTGGAAGCATGCAGTTTACTAACCCCTGAGCTGGGGCTACCCTAGTAGTGGAATGCTAGATCAAAGGGTTGACCCGTTGTCTTAATCCCTTTGAGCTGCTATAACAGAACACTACAAAGTCGGTGGCTTATAAACAAGAGCAGTATATTTCTCGCAATCCTAAAGGCTGAGAAGTCCAAGATCAAGGTGTCAGAAGATCTGGTGTCTGGTGAGGGTCCGCTTTCTGGTTCAGTTCATAGATGATGCCTTTTCGCTGTGTCTTCAACTGGTGGAAAAAGTGAGGTAGCGCCCAGGGGCCTCTTTCATAGGGTGCTAATCCCATTCATGAGGGTTCCACCCTTATAACCTAATCACCTCTGAAAAGGGCCCATCTCCTAATACCATTACCTTGCAGTTAGGATTTCAACATGTGAATTGGGGCAGGGGAGGAAGGCTAGGCACAAACAACCAGATCATTGCACCTGTCTTCAAATTAAATAAAGAACACAAAAGTGTTCTACAAGGTGGTTGTGCCATTTTACATTCCCATCACCAGGATATAAGAGTTCCTATTGCTCTATATTCATACCAAGTCTCAAGCTGAAATGTGATCCCCAATGTTGGAGGTGGGGCCTGGTAGGAGATGTTTGGGTTGTAGGGGAAGGATCCCTCATGAATGGTTTGGTAGAATCCTCAGAGTAATGAGTTCTTACTCTTAGTTCCCATGAGAACTGGCTATTGAAAAAAGGCCTGGCATCTTCTCCCTCTCTCTGCTGCCTCCTCTTGCCATGCAATCTCTGCACACACCTGCTCTCATTTGCACTCCACTATGAGTGGAAGCAGCCTGACGCCCTCACAGCAGATCCTGGCACCATGCTTCTTATACAGCCTGTGGAACCATAAGCCAAGTAAACCTCTCTTCCTTATAAATTACCCAGCCTCTGCTATTCCTCTACAGTACCACCAACCAGACTAAGATAATTAATATCATCACTCTATTTGAACTTTACAAACTGGTGGGTATGTGACGGTCTGATTTACTTTTCATAGTCTGGGATCAAAATGCTGCCCATAACAAGCTGGGCGTGGCAGCTCACACCTGTAATCCCAGCACTTTGGGAGGCCAAGGCAGGCAGATCACTTGAGGTCAAGAGTTCAAGACCAGCCTGGCCAACATGGTGAAACCATCTCTATTAAAAATACAAAAATTAGCCAGGTGCAGTGGTGTACATCTATAGTCCCATCAACTCAGCAGGCTGAGGTGGGAGAACTGCTTGAACCCAGGAGGCAGAGGTTGCAGTGAGACAACATCGTGCCACTGCACTCCACTTTGGGTGACAGAGTGAGACTCCATCTCAAAAAATAACAAAAAAAAAAAATTCTGTGTATAACAAAGCTGCTCCTACTCTCTTGGTTTCTAACATGCTGTCTCTTTCAGCAGAGGTGGGGGAAGAGTGGCAGCTGCCGTATCAGAGACCTGCAATGAAACATGGTTGTGCTCATCTGTACTCAGCAGCACATGATCCATCAGTTGCTACAGAATCACCTGGGAGCATCAAAATAGGAATTCTGGGGTCCCATCCTGCAAGATTCATTGAGCAAGTGGGGGCCAGTCATCTATATTCATATAAAGGTTCCTCAGGAAATCCTGCTGCACAGCAGTTTGAGATACCCTGGTCCACAGCTTCTGACTGTGTGTCTTAGGAGAGGAAGCTGGGACCAACGGCCTGTAAGACTGAGCATCTGACCCCTCACCAACATATCTTATGGCATAAGGGAGAAGACTTAAGGCAAGAGAAAGCTCTCTAAAGCAATTCCCCAGCTGGTGAAGGAGGCACAATGGGTGGATAATTTTTCCTCCTAAACAGTAAGCTTATGCTTTACTCCTAGTAACCTCTTTGGTTTTTTTTTTTTTGAGATGGAGTCTCACTCTTGTCACCCAGGATGAAGTGCAGTGGCGCAACCTCAGCTCACTGCAACCTCCGCCTCCAGGGTTCAAGCGAGTCTCCTGCTTCAGCCTCCAGAGCAGCTGAGATTACAAGCATCCGTCACCAGGCCTGGCTATTTTTTTTTTTTTTTTGTATTTTTAGTAGAAATGGGGCTTCACCATGTTGGCCAGGCTGGTCTTGAACTCCTGACCGCAAGTGATCCACCCACCTTGGCCTCCTAAAGTGCTGGGATTATAGGCATGAGCCACCATGCCCAGCCATGTATTTTTTTTTGGATGGAATTTTGCTCTTGTTGCCCAGGCTGGAGTGCAATGGTACAATCTCAGCTCACTGCAATCCCTGTCACCCAGGTTCAAGTGATTCTCCTGCCTCAGCCTCCTGAGTATCTGGGATTACAATTTGCATCACACCCAGCAAATTTTTGTATTTTTAGTAAGGATGGGGTTTCATCATGTTGGCCAGGCTGATCCTGAACTTCTGACCTCAGGTGATCCACCCACCTTGGCCTCCCAAAATGTTGGGATTTGGTATTATTTTAATTCATAATCTAAATATGTATTTTAGTTCTGTCTACCCACAATCTAAGAAATAGCAGTTCCAATTGAATTAAACATCAGAATCATATCATATAAATTATTTTCCTCTGTAAAATTCTATTAAAAGTAATGCCAGAATTTTCCCATCAAAACAACAAACTCATCTTACCTTTTTCAGATCCCATAAAGAGATTCTGCAGAGACATAAAATTCATTAATATTTTAAAAATCTAAGGCAATATGTTCATTGTTTTCCAACAAATCCATTTACATACCCAAGAGAAAGAAATATATATTCAAAGAAAGAAAACATGATCACTAAAAACCATTCTTCCTCCCTTCATAATTCAAACCTCCCCCCAAAGACAAGACTCCGCTGTTCTAATTCTTTCTCTAACCTATGCCACATCCCTGATGCTTAACATATTTTTTTGAGAAGCCTGTCAGCACATTTTTCTGCCAACAGCACTGACATACTACGTGAAACCTTATATTTGAGCTTTTAAGAGCAGTAGAAAAACAAATAAAGGTCAGGTGCCATGGCTCACTCCTGTAATCCTGGCACTTTGGGAGGCAGAGGCAGGCAGATCACGAGGTCAGGAGTTCAAGACCAGCCTGACCAAAATAGTAAAACCCTGTCTCTAGTTAAAATACAAAAATTAGGCTGGGTAGAGTGGCTCACGCCTATAATCCTAGCATTTTGGGAGGCCGAGGCAGGTGGATCACGAGGTCAAGAGATTGAGACTATTCTGGTCAACATGGTGAAACCCTGTCTCTACTAAAAATACAAAAATTAGCTGGGCATGGTGGCGTACGCCTGTAGTCCCAGCTACTCCGGAGGCTGAGGCAGGAGAATTGCTTGAACTCAGGAGGCGGAGGCTGCGGTGAGCTGAGAGCGCGCCATGGCACTCCAGCCTGGGTAACAAGAGCAAAACTCCGTCTCAAAAAAAAAAAAAAAAAAATACAAAAATTAGATGGCTGTAGTGGTATGTACCTGTAGTCCCTGCTATTAGGAAGGCTGAGGAAGGAGAATCGCTTGAACCCAGGAGGCAGAGGTTGCAGTGAGCTGAGATCGCGCCACTGCACTCCAGCCTGGGTGACAGAGCGAGATTCTGTCTCCAAAACAAAACAAAAAACAAATAAATAAGTGAAACCTACAGAGCCCAGAAGTTGAAGCAACATAACCAAAAGAAATTACTACTAACTCCAAAGTAAACCCTGGGAGAGGGTCTCCTGGTACTCACAATAGACAGCTTTTCAGTAGTGGTGTACCGGGCAAGGATTTCTCCCCGTTTGTTGGCCCAAGGCTCAAAATCCGATCCTACAACGGAGTTATCATCTCTGTCACGTTTCTTTCTGGAGCTGTCCTAAAGGAAGGCAAGATAATCTCTTCAGCAGCAGTATCATTTTAATCTTTAAATATATACATATATAAATAGAAGGCAGGTAGTTATTTACTGTGGAATAAAAGAGATCAGTCTCAAGGTATACTATCATTAAAAAAATTTCAGCACCAGGCATGGTGGCTCACACCTGTAATCTCAGCACTTTGGGAAGCAAGGCAGATGGATCACTTGAGGCCAGGGGTTTGAGACCAGCCTGGCCAACACGGTAAAACCCTGTCTTTATTAAAAATACAAAAATTAGCCAGGTGTGATGGTGCATGCCTACAGTCCTAGTCCCAGCTACTTGGGAAGCTGAGGCAGGAGAATCGCTTGAACCTGGGAGGCAGAGGTTGCAGTGAACCGAGATTGCACCACTGCACTCCAGCCTGAGCGACAGACAGAGCAAGACTCCATCTCCAAAAAAAACCATTCTGTCCATTTTATCACAAATGGCCAATAATCATATCAAAAAATGTTCAAACTCATTAGGAATTCAGGAAAGGATAGTTGGAAAAAAACACTTTTTCAACTATCAGAATGTCAAAGAGTTAAAATGCTGGCAAGGATGTAGGGTAACAGGCCCTCTTCAATATCACTGCTGGAAATACAGACTGGTTAACTCTTTTTGGAGGACAATTTGGTGGTAGCCATCAAAACCTGAAATATTCATTGCCTTATGCCAGCAAAGAACTTCTAGGAAACTATCCTGCAGAAACCCTTGCAGACATACACCAAGACATCTGTATGTTTGAGGCACATGGTGCACTGCTGTTTGTATCAGCAAAACCCAGAAACTATGTATGTGGATACATCAGTAGAGGAATGGCAAATTAAAGTAGGTAAATCCAGTCCTTAGAATGCAATATGGCTGGTCAAAATAATAGGCTGTTCTAAATGTACTACCATGGATAGTTCTCCAAGATATATGGTCAAGTTAAAAAAAAAAAAAAAAAAAGTTGGCCGGGCGCCATGCCTCATGCCTATAATCCCAGCACTGTGGGAGGCCAAGGTGGGCAAATCACCTAACATCAGGTGTTCGAGATCAGCCTGGCCATCATGATGAAACACTGTCTCTACTGAAAATACAAAAATTAGCCAGGTGTGATGGCGCATGCCTGTAATCCCAGCTACTAGGGAGGCTGAGACAGGAGAATTGCTTGAACCTGGGAGACCGAGGTTGCAGTGAGCCAATATCACGCCACTAAACTCCAGCCTGGGTGACAGAACAAGACTCTGTCGCAAAAAATAAAAATAAAAATAAAACTGTGGGGTGCAGTGGCTCATGCCTATAATCCCAGCACTCTGGGAGGCCAAGGCAGGAGGATCACTTGAGCCCATGAGTTCAAGACCAGATTGGGCAACAGTGAGACTGACTCTACCAAAAATCCTAAATTAGTCGAGCCCAGTGACACACACCTGGTATCTTAGCTGCTCGAGAGGCTGACGCAGGGGGATTGTTTGAGCCCAGGAGTTTAAGGTTGCAGTGGGCTATAATCTTGCCACTGTATCCCAGCCTGGGCAACAGAGCAAGACTGTCTCCAAAAAACCAAGTCTCAGAACAGTAGTTCCATTTACATAACAATGTTAAATAACATATGAAACACAACATAGGATGATGATTAACAGAATGTATTCTGAAGTCAGACTGGCTGGATTTGAATCCCAGCTTGGATGTGACTTGGTATCTCTATCCTTCCATGGGTGCCTCTTTTTTTTTTTTTTTTTTGAGATGGAGTCTCACTCTGTTGACCAGGTTGGGGTGCAAGGGTGCAGTCTCAGCTCACTGCAACCTCCACCTCCTGGGTTCAAGCAATTCTCCTGCTCAGCCTCCTGAATAGCTAGCTAGGCTTACAGGTACCCGCCACCATGCCTGGATAATTTTTGTATTTTCAGTAGAGACAGGGTTTCACCATGTTGGTCAAGCGGGTCTCAAACGCCTGACCTCGTGATCCACCCACCTTGGCCTCCGAAAGTGTTGGGATTACAGATGTGAGTCACCACACCCAGCCAGGCTGCCTCTTTAATGAGGGTTCCAATACCTCTCACAAGGTAGTAAAGAACCAAATATGAAATGCATTCAGAAAATAATGCCTGCCATGAAGATGCTGCTGCAATTATTTATATATGAGTATGTATGGGAATGCTCAGAAACTGCTGTCATAAATATCTATGAAAATACAGAGGAAAAGCTATGGAAGAAGACACATTACACCCATCATTCTCACGACCGCCAGGATGGAGAATGTAATGACGATTGTTCTACATGACTTTATCTGTAGTGTCTTACTCTTTCTCATCAAAATGAGTGATTTACTTATGTAACTATGTAAAAAGATTTATAAGAAGAATAAAATTAAAAATAAATTTTAAGAACCAGGCACAGTGGCTCAAGCCTGTAATCTCAGCACTCTGGAAGGCTGCGGCAGGTGGATCACTTGAGGTCAGAAGTTCAAGACCAGCCTGGCCAACATGATGAAACCCCATCTCTACCAAAATACACAAAAATTACCTGGGCATGGTGGTGCATGTCTGTAGTCCCAGCAACATGGTAGGCGGAGGTAGGAGAACTGCTAGAACTCAAGAGGCAGAGGTTGCAGTAAGACTGCACCACTGCACATCAGTCTGGGTGACACAGCAAGACTGTTTCAAAAATAATTAAATTAAAAAATAAAAATAAATTTTAAAATGCTTTCCAAAAAAAAAAAGAAGAAGAAAGAAAATGATTTCCTGGAGCTACACCAGCCTCTCACATCTGGATGACTTGAACTGTTGCAACCAGAATGCACCATGTACATTACTTGTACAACTTAAAAAAGAGGAAGAAGCTTTAGGAGGCTCGGGATGGGAGGATTGCTTGAGGTTTGGAGTAGGAGATCACGCTGGGCAATACAGCGAGATCCTGCCTTTACAACAAAATAAAAAATTAACTAGGCACAGTAGTGTATAACTGTAGTCCCAGCTATTCAGGAGGGTGACGTGGGAAAACTGCTTGAGCCCAAGAGTTGGAGGCTGCGGTAAGCCATGATTATACCACTACACTCCAGCCTGGGCAACAGAGTGAGACTCTTTCTTTTAGGGAAAAAAACGGGCAGGGCAGGAGAAAACCACCCATTCCTGCACCCATAAAACCGACCCCCCACTGGACAAGCATGGCCGGGGCACATTACCGTAGCAGCTGCCAAGGCTGCAGGGTCAGCAGTGGCTGCAAACATGGAGAGGGGGTCAGTACCATCCAGGACGCTGCTCAGCGGGTCCACCATGGAGCTGGAGGAGGAGGAGGATGTGGAAGAAGTGCTTCCCTTCCGAGTCACTTTCTTCGTCTTTGACTCTGTGACCTGTGAGGAAAATTTCTGGAGGTAAAACAGAGGTCCCACAACTCTCCCCAGTGAAACACTCGAGTGGGTACTTTCTACAAAAGATATGAAAATAGCTGGGCATGGTGGCTCACACCTGTAATCCCAGCACTTTGGGAGGCCAAGGCGAGCAGATCACAAGGTCAGGAGTTCGAGACCAGCCTGGCCAATATGGTGAAACCTCATCTCTACCCAAAAAAAAACAATACAAAAATTAGCCGGGTGTGGTGGCATGCACCTGTAGTCCCAGCTACTCAGGAGGCTGAGGTAGGAGAATCACTGGAACCCAGGAGGCAGAGGTTGCAGTGAGCCAAGATCGTGCCACTGCACTCCACCAGACTGGGTGACAGAGTAGGACTCCATCTCAAAAAAAAAAAAACAAAAACAAAAAAAGATATGAAAATAATCCAAGTGTGGTGGTACATGCCTGTGGTCCAAGCTACTCAGAAGGCTGAAGCGGGAGGATGGCTTAAGCCCAGGAGGCGGAGGTTGCAGTGAGCTAAGATCACACCACTGCGCTCCAGGCTGTTAAATGTATGTGGTCTCTCCCCCAGTTCCTGCCACAGAGCTCCTAATACCTTGGGAAATTTCCTGGGAGATAGGAGCATCTTTTATCCTCATGAGGTGATTCCTAATGGGCTTCTGCAGAGCTTCAGGATGGGGTCTGGTCACCAGAAAGACCAAGCCGTGCTTAGAAGGCTGGAACTTTCAGTCCTATTCCCTATCCTTTGGGAAGGTAAGAGGGGCTGGAGATTGAGTTAATAATCCATCATGCCTATGCAATGATGCCTCCTAAATAACCCATAAAAAATGGGATTTAAGGAGGCGGAGGTTACCATGAGCCAAGATTTTGCCACTGCACTCTAGCCTGGGCGACAGAGTGAGACCTTGTCTCAAAAAAAAAAAGAAAAAGAAAAAACAAGGTGTGGGGAGAGTTGAAGAGCTTCCAGGTAGGTGAACAAGAACCCATGGAGGTACCTGGAGGAGTCATGAAAGCTGTGTGTGCCCCTTCCCCTGGACCTCACCCCACGTACCACTTTATCTGGCTGTTCATCTGTATTCTTTGTAATACCCTTAATAATAAAACAATAAGGTTAAGTAATTGTTTCCCTAGTTCTGTGAGCAATTATAGCAAATTACTAAACATGAGGGAGGGAGGCAGGGGAACTCCCAATGTGTAGTGAAGTTGGAGTTTCTGAAGTGAAGGCTTTTTTTTTTTTGAGGTAAGTGTCTCGCTTTGTCACTAAGCCTAGAGTGCAGTGGTGCGACCACGGTTCACTATACCCTCGACGTCCTGGGCACAAGCAATCTTCCTGCCTCAGCCTCCTGAGCAGCTAGGACTATAGGTGCAGCACCACTCTCTGCTATTTTTTTATTTTTTGTAGAGATGGAATATTACTATGTTGCCCAGGCTGGTCTCGAACTCCTGGGCCCAAGGGATCCTCCCACCTAGCATCCCAAAGTGCTGGGATTACAGGCATGAGCCACCACACCTGGCCAGGGCTCTTACTGAAGGCCTTGCCCTCAAATCTGTTGAGTCAGATTCTAACTCCTGGTGACGGCTGCCTGAATGGAGGTGAACCACAGTGTAGGGGAGGGAGAGAAGCACCTCCCATTGGTTTCCGTTTGCTTTGTCTGCCTGGCACCCATTCCTCCATCTCACAGGCTTAATACCCCAAATTCTCTTTGAGAAAACATGTCTCCCCGACACTCAGTTCCTCCAGGCCTGATGGGATGAACTCTGCTCCCAGTTCCCAGGGTGAGTATTAGACCTAACCCAATCGACCAACTTATTCTATACAGCAGGTCACCAATGCTGGGTCAGGGTAGGGCATGTAACAAAACTGGGTCAATGAAAACTGCTGGAGAAAAGCATTTTCCTGCTGCTGATGTTGCTAATCTAACAGGATAGGCCTGGAGCTGCTGCAACTATTCTCAGCTATTCTGTTACGGTGTTAAATCAAGTTTGGTCTAAAGCTGTCTCCTTACATGTTTTAAGTTTGGCCCGAAGGATTCTCTGCACATAGTGAACTATAACCTCACTGGACACGTAAATAGACTGTAACCTACTCTTGTGCCAATTATCGAGTTTCAACCAATCAAAAAGGACTAACTGCTGAAATTGGGTTCAAATAAGGCAAATGCTGAGCTGTAACCGATCCAGCTATTTCTGTACTTCACTTTCCGTTTTCTGTACATCATTTTCCGTTTTCTGTCCATAAATCTTCTTCTACCACATGACTGTGCTGGAGTCTCTCTGAACCTGCTCTGGCTAGGGAGGCTGCAAAATTCACGAATTGTTCTTTGCTCAAGTAAGCTCCATTAAATTTAATTTGGCTGAGAATTTTTTTTTTTTCCTTTTTATTTTTTTGAGATGACATCTTGTTCTACTGCCCAGGCTGGAGGGCAGTGGCGCAATCTCGGCTCACTGTAACCTCCGTTTCCTGGGTTTAAGCAATTCCCCTGTCTTAGTCTCCTAAGTAGCTGGGATTACAGGCACACACTACTGCACCCAGATAATTTTTGTATTTTTAGTAGAGATGGGGTTTCACCATGTTGACCAGACTGGTCTTGAACTCCTGATCTCAGGTGATCCACCCACTTTGGCACCCCAAAGTGCTGAAATGACAGGTATGAGGTGTGGCACCCCGCCAAGAATTTTCTTTTAACATGGGGAATGGGTACCTGAGCATGAAAGCAACTGTGGCTGTGATGAGGTCACCCACAGTCACAAAACAGCACAGGGACTGAGGGGTCGTGGGAGGCTGAATCTCAGTCTTGGGGTCTTCTGCTTTATGCAATCATTCCCACAGCCACTATGCTGACAATCACATCTCCCCAACATGACAACTATGTAGTTTCTATCACTTGCTAGTAAGATAACACCAACCTGGCAGAGAGGGACCAGTCAAGTCTCTTGCCTGCTTTTGTTTTACTTTTTAAATTAACCCACAGATAGACTAAGATGCTATTCAGGATGGCACTCTCTGCTGGCAATTAGAGCAACTCTTATGTTCTACATACGAAAATTAAAAGATACAACTTGTTGACCCAGCCAAATGAAGAATAAAGTCATTCCATTCACATGGCGACCTAATGAGGAACGGAGGGAGTAAAAATAGTGCTGGGTAAGACCAATGTTACAAAAAAGAGGCAGTGAACAAATTGGTTGATTTAAATATGCAGGCCGGGAGAGGTGGCTCACACCTAGAATCCCAGCACTTTGGGAGGGCAAGGTGGGTGGATCACCTGAGGTTAGGGGTTTGAGACCAGGCTGGCCAATGTGGCAAAACCCTGTCTCTACTAAAAATACAAAAATTAGCAAAAATTTGCCGAGTGTGGTGGTGCGTGCTTGTAATCCCAGCTGCTTGGAAGGTTGAGGCAGGAGAACTGCTTGAAACTGGGAGGCAGAGATTGCAGTGAGCTAAGATCGTACCACTGCACTCTAGCCTGGGTGACAAAGTGAGACTCCACCTCAAAAATAAATAAATAAATAATAAAAACATTAAAAAAATCAGGCTGGTCATGGTGGCTCACAACTGTGATCTTAGCACTTTGGGAGGTAGAGGCAGGCAGACTGTCTGAGCTCAGGAGTTCGAGACCAGCCTGGGCAACATGACGAAACCCTATCTTACTAAAAAATACAAAAACTTAGCCAGGCATGGTGGCATGTACCTATAGTCCCAGCTACTCGGGAGGCTGAGACATGAGAATCACTTAAACCCCCGGAGGCAGCGGTTGCAGTGAGCCAAGATCACACCCCTACACTCCAGCCTGGGTGACAGAGCAAGACCGTCCAAAAAAAAATCAAATATGCAAAAGTGGCTACCACTGGCAAAAATGGAAGACTCAGGAAGACTGTCTTTCACTTCAAGGGATAAGAATATCATTTAGAAAGACCCTTAACAAAACTTACAGTTATGGGTTTCAGAGGGTGATAGTCCCCAAACTCCAATGGTACAGCCTCCAGTCGGCATGATGCAAACTCAGCTTTGTAGTTTCTGTTCCTGGAGTGCCTGGTCAACAGCAAAACAGAGCCAATCAGTGGATGCGGGCACTTAAAATGCTAAAAACTTCTGGTGAGACTTCCTCAATGATGCGGTAGTTCAGAGCAGCACGATATTCTGACCAAAAGCAAAAAAGAAACTACATTTAAAAACAAATTTTTTGGCCAGGCACAGTGGCTCATACCTATAATCCCAACACTTTGGGAGGCCCAGGCAGGCAGATCACTTGAGGTCAGGAATTTGAGACCAGCCTGGCGAACATAGTAAAACCCCATCTCTACTAAAAATATAAAAATTAGCTAGGCATGGTGGTGCATGCTTGTAATCCCAGCTATTTGGGAGGCTGATGCAGGAGAATTGCTTGAACCTGGGAGGTGGAGGTTGCGGTGAACTGAGATGGCACCACTGCACTCCAGCCTGGGCCACAGAGCGAGACACTGTGGCCAACAAAAAACAAAACACAACATTTAAAAAAATCTATTTGAAGGTATAACGAGCTGCCAGCATACTGGACTTGTCATGCCACACACCAGAACAAAGGAAAACTCACTAAGGTGACTCTAAAACTCCTTGCCCAGCTTTCCTGCTCAGGGTATTTATGAATGCTCAGCAAGGGACAAGACGCTGAAGCCAAGCGGAGGGCAGCTGTGAGGCGGCACAGCAGCTGAAAGGGCTCTAAGGAAATCTCACAGAGCTGCATATATCAACAGGAGTCCAGGGCTATCCAGGCAGCCAGGAGGAAGAGGAGAGAGCACAGGGAAGACAGAAATCCAGCCCAGATTTCCCCTCAAGGCATTTGCCCATTGAGCTTCGTAGGGCAAAGAAAGGAGACAAACAGAAAGAAAATGAAGAGCTCACAATGTTTTCACAGGTTTCACGAAGGTTCAACAAGATAAAGGATTCATGAGCTGAAAAATAGAGGGGGAGACTGAAGCATGGACCAGAAAAGCACAGGAAGACAGACAGAATTTCAAATACAAAAGGAATGAGAAGAGAAGGCCTAACACACGTATAATTGGAATCCCAAAGAGGAGAGAGAGATGTGTAAGAACAGTCTCTGAAGAGATTATCGGTGAAACTTTTCCAAAACCAAAGACATCAAGCTACAGACTCAAGAAACGTCTGTGGCCCAAGCAGGACAAGTACAAAAGCAAACAGACAAAACACACTTAGAGCCTTTATAGTAAAATGTATAGAAACCAAAAGAATTTTTCTTTTCACTTTTTTAAAAGTTTTTTTGAGAAACGGCATTTTCCTATGTTGCCCAGGCTCGTCTTAAACTCCTGGGCTCAAGCGATCCTCCTGCCTCAGCCTCCCAAAGTGCTGGGATTACAGGCATGAGCCACCAGGCCCAGTCTTCTTTGAGCATTTTAAAGATACTGTTCCTGTGTCTTCTGTGCTCATCTTTGTGCTGCAATAATAGTCTTATTGTTGCTCCTTTGAAAATAAACTATCCTTTTAAGAAATTCTCTCTGCCAGGCATGGTGGCTCACGCCTATAATCCCAGCACTTTGGGAGGCCAAGGCAGGTGGATTGCTTGAACCCAGGAGTTCAAAACCAGCCTGGGCAACACGATGAAACCCCATCTCTACAAAAATAAAAATTAAAAAAAAATTAGCTGGGTGTGGTGGTGTATGCCTATAGTACCAGCTACTCTGGAGGCTGAGATGAGACGGTTGCTTGAATCCAGGAGTTCAAAACTGCAGTGAGCTATGACCGCACCATGGCACTCCAGCCTGGGCAACAAAATGAGTCCCTCTCTCTTAAAAAGAAAAAAAAAAATCTGAAGGAGAGGAACACAGGAGTGGGGGGAAGTCAGAAAATGTTTTAAAATGATTGTCTTTACATTCTTGATCTCTATTATGAAGATCTGAGAATTTAATAGCATACCTGATGGTTTAAAGTTTTTTTTAACTCACACACTTAACCAAATGTTTTATGCATGTGTGTATCCACATATAATTTTAAAAGCTACCATAGTCACGGAATGTCAGGGCCACAAAGTCATAGACAAGTTAACCTTTTTGACCTCTTTCTCATCTCCTCCATTGACTCTCCAAGCAGAACATCTCAGCCAGGATGGAAAGTGACAAAGTCTCTCCTTGCCCAAACTCTAGGCAGGCTCCTTTGAGTTCTCTCCCCGACTAGTGGTTGGCTATTGGATTTCCACACTTGTGTTTGCACCACCCAGTTTTAGCAAGAATTCTGTTAAGTTGGTTGAGCCAGAATCCCCCTCCACATCCAGTCGCCCTCGATATCTGATCAAATCCTTCTTCTATCCCCACTTGGCTACACATTTCCACTTTTCCTTGTTACATGAGGAGTTGATGCCAATCTCTAGCCCTTATTGCAAAACCCCACTGTAGCAGCCCCCTAAAGACTGTCTCATTTTCTTTAACAAGTCCCATGAATAACAGTTTTTCTTTTCTTTTTTTTTTTTTGAGACAGAGTCTCGATCTGTTGCCCAGGCTGGAGTGCAGTGGTGCAATTTCAGCTCACTGCAACCTCCACATCTCTGGTTCAAGCCATCCTTCTGCCTCAGCCTCCTGAGTAGCTGGAACTAGCTATATACACTACATAGCTAATTTTGTATTTTTTAGTAAAGATGGGGTTTCACCATGCTGGTCTCGAACTCCTGACCTTAGGTGATCCACCCACCTCGCCTCCCAAAGTGCTGGGATTAGAGGCATGAGCCACCGCATCTGGCCAGTAGTTTTTCTTTAACAAAAGACATGCACACTTCTTATCTGTCAAATACCACATTCCAGAAAAACAGCTTTTCTGGGCACATGGGACAATTCTTGTCTCCCCCAACCCACTCCGAGAAAGAAGAAACTCAAAGAGCACAGGGACTTTTCGTGGCCTCCAAGTCCCTTAAATTCATTCCCCCACCCCACCTTCTGCTCCCACTGAGATTCCCAACTTCGTTAACCTCTGTATGAAATACTGGTACCCCAGACCTAATTGTGCCATGCAACTGATCAGCTTTACCCAATATCCTCCACTAACCCAGAAACCCAGACCAGCACAAACAAATTGTGCTCCCATGTGATTTCACTTCTATCTTTTCTAAATGAACTCAGCTTTGAGTATAGGAGAGGAAGAGAAAGGCAGTTGACAATAATTAACCAGTTCGACTTTCATTTTTTTTAGGGAAAAATCCCTTTCACAATATATTGCCTACTCCCTCTGGGGTCATATTTATAAAATATATACTGTCTTCATCTTCCAAAAGATTGCCATTGAAATCGCCTATGAAATATTCTTCCAAACTCCCATCTCATCAAGGATGCCATCAGGCAATCCTTGATTAAAAAAAACAAAACCCCCAACAGTCAAGATGGAGTTTAAAACATTAAATTACACTTTTCTTTTCAAATCACTTTTTTTTTTTTTTGAGACAGTCTTGCTCTGTTCCCCAGGATGGAGTGCAGTGGCATGATCTCAGCTCACTGCAACCTCCACCTCCTGGATTCAAGCAATTCTCCTGCCTCAGCCTCCCGACTGGTTGGGATTACAGGTGTGTGTCACCAGGCCTGGCTCATTTTAGCATTTTTAGTAGAGATGGGCTTTAACCATGTTGGCCAGGCTGGTCTCGAACTCCTGACCTCAAGTGAACTGCCCACCTTGGCCTCCCAAAGTGCTGGGATTATAGGTGTGAGCCACCATGCTCAGCTTCAAATGACTCATCAGTTGTCAAGAAAAGTAGAATGTTGAAAGGTTCATTTAACCAAGTAGAAAATTTAATATGACCAGAAAGTCAGTTCCAAATGTGTTTTCTGTCCCTATTGGAATTACTAACAAATCAGTCTGGGTGCAGTGGTTCACGCCTGTAATCAAACACTTTGGGAGGCCAAAGTGGGGGGATTACCTGAGGTCGGGAGTCAAGATCAGCCTGGCCAACATGGAGAAACCCCATCTCTACTTAAAAAAAAAAAAAAAAAAAAAAGAAATACAAAATTAGCCTGGCGTGGTGGCACATGCTTGTAATCCCAGCTACTCGGGAGGCTGAGGTAAGAGAATCACTTGAACCCAGGAGGCGGAGGTTGCAGTGAGCTGATATTGCACCACTGCACTCCAGCCTGGGCAACAAGAGCAAAACTCTTGTCTCCAAAAAAAAAAAGAATTACTAATAAATCAATCAACAGCTAAGCAAACACTAGATCAAAACAGAAATGTGACTTCACATGCAATACTCAAATAACAGTTCTTACTTATTGTGCACTTACTAAATAGCAGGCTCTAGGCCAGTCTTTACCCCCATTTCCTCATTTAATCAACCCAACGAGGTAGGTACTATGCCCATTTTTCGTGAAGAAGCAGAGGCTGTTCAAATTTTGGTAACTTGTCAAAAGTGAGAGCAGCAACAGAAACCGATTCAGTAGTTGCACATATTATCAATAGGTCATGTTGAGAACTTTAAAAATTAAGTATATGTCTATTTCTCTTAAAAGAGCCAAGTTTTAGAATGAATTTTTTTTTTTTTTTTTTTTTTTTTTTAAAGACAGGGTTTCACCATGTTGGTCAGGCTGGTCTTGAACTCCTGAGCTCAGGTGATCCGCCCGCCTTGGCCTCCAAAGTGCTTGGATTACAGGTGTGAGCCACCACGCCCGGCCGAATTTTATTTTTTTTAAAAAACGGGACGCCAGGCGCAGTTGCTCACACCTGTAATTTCAACACTTTGGGAGGCCAAGGCAGGTGGATCACAAGGTCAGGAGTTCAAGACCAGCCTGGTCAAGATGG
>PVKP010000733.1:130074-177368 GCA_004027715.1 Plecturocebus donacophilus
GGGGGGGTTGGGGCAGGGCCGGGGGAACAGGGGAATGGTGGTGAAAAAATATTTCTGGGCTGGGCAAGGTGGCTCATGCCTGTAATCCCAGCACTGTAGGAGGCCAAGGCAGCTGGATCACCTGAGGTCAGGAGTTTGAGACCAGTCTGGCCAACAGGGAGAAACCTCATCTCTACTAAAAACACAAAAAAATTAGCAGGGTATGGTGGCACACACCTGTAATTCCAGCTACTTGGGAGGCTGAGGCACGAGAATCGCTTGAACCTGGGAGGCAGAGGTTGCAGTGAGGCCAAGATAGCTACACTGTACTCCAGCTTAGGCAACTGCGTGAGACTCCGTTTCAAAAAAATAAAGAAATATTGCTTCTGGAAATAAATCTTAGAAAAAAATTTTCTTCCTGAAAGCCCACTGTAAACCATCATATTTTGATTTTCTACCACCTCTTTGATTATTTCCTCAAATTTGCTCTCAGGTCCCTAAGTTTGAGATGTTAAAGGATTTTCTTGAATCCCTGGGTCTTTCGTAAGGATAACAGCGACCTCTTGTGGGCATTTTCTCAAAAATCATTCCTTCTCTTTTTGCTAACATAGTAATATCAACTGGTAAAAATTCCCCGTAATTCCAACCCCCAGAAATGCAAAGGGTTTGTCTGGATCACTGGCACCTGCCACAGGAAAAAAGGCCACCATTTTACACCTCCACTCTTGGCTGAGCTTATCCTTTGGCTACTCAAAGTGCAGTTCACAGATGACGAGCAATTACATCACCTGGGTGGGCTGAAATACCCCAGGCCTACAGAATCACAATCTGCATTTTAACTAAATCCTCAGGTGGTTTATATGCTCATTAAAGGCAGAAAACTGCCTACTTTTAAATTATTTACCTCTGATAATATGAATGCACAGAAATCCCACTATGATTAACCAAATTAATCTCCTTATACTGGAAACACCAAAATCCACTAAAAGCTTTGCCCAGCTATTTTAATTCTCAAGTAATTTTTTGGTTACTAATCACATAATCAGGCCACACAGCTTTTTCTTCCACAATCACAATATTACCAAGCCCCCTCCACTGCTACACACACACACACACACACACACGCCCCCCCACCCCTTAAAATTATGTAGAGATTCTGACTCCAAAGGTTGGTATTTCTTTTTTTTCTGAGACAGGGTCTCACTCTGCCATCCAGGCTGGAGTGCAGTGGCTCAATCTCGGCTCACTACAACCTCTTCCTCCTGGGTTCAAGCAACTCTCCTGCCTCAGTCTCCTGAGTAGCTGGGACTATAGGCAGGTCCCACCATGCCCAGGGAAATTAATTTTTTTTATTTTTTTGGTAGAGACAGCATTTCACTATGTTGGCCAGGCTGGTCTCAAACTCCTGACATCAAGTGATCCACCGGCCTCGGCCTCCCAAAGTGCTGGGATTAGACACATGAGCCACCTCCCCTGGCCCAAAGGGTGGTCTTTCCAAGTGTGCCATAACCACAGGATTAAACGGAAAATGTGATCTAGCGTATACAGGACATCTTATCTCTTAGCCAGGCCAAAATATAGCAGGAATAGCAAAAAGTGTGGTAAAAAGAGGCATTCCTTGGGGGACCCATGGCAAGGCAGCGAGATTTGGGGAACCCCGCCCCAAACCTCAGACCAGGATATAGATTTGAGGTCCAGCTGATGAGGATGATTACAATCATGGTGTCTGGCTTCCAAACCTCAGCTGTCTCTTGTGGGGCTAAAGATTTTAAGTAAACTGCTTCATTTCTCTGCCTCTATTCCAGAATCCGAAACATGGGGTTGCTATAAGAACTGAATGACGTTACACGTTATACACAGAGTGTAGTATCGGACACAAAATAAGAGCTTGATAAATGTAAATTTAATGACAGAAACTCATTTCTCCTCTGCAGTCCTCTTCAGTTTCCTCATTCACTCATAAATACTATTCAGTACTCACCATCATGTTCTAGGCTCCAGATACAAAGATGAACAAAACTCAGTCCCTTTAAATTTATTATTATTATTATTTTTTTTTTTTTTTTTTTTTTTTTGGAAACCAAATCTCGCTCAGTCATCCAGGTTGGAGTGCAATGGCGATCTCGGCTAACTGCAACCTCCACCTCCTGGGGATCAAGCAATTCTCCCGCCTCAGCCTCCCGAGTAGCTGGGATTACAGGCACCTGCTGTCATGCCCAGCTACTTTTTATATTTTTGTAGAGACAGAGTTTCACCGTGTTGGCTAGGCAGATCTGCAACTCCTGACCTCAGGTGATCTGCCCGCCTCAGCCTCCCAAAGTGCTGTGATTACAGGTGTGAGCCACTGCACCCAGCCAATCCCTTTAACTTTTAAGGAGCTAGAAGTCTAGTAGGGAAACTGAAAGATGAATGCACACTACAAAAAGAAATGTTCAGAGCACAGGCCAGGTGTGGTGTCTCATGCCTGTAATTCCAGCACTTTGGGAGGCTGAGGCGGGCAGATCACCTGAAGTCAGAAGTTCGAAACCAGCTTCACCAACATGGAGAAACCCCGTCTCTACTAAAAATACAAAAATTTCCAGGCGTGGTGGTGCGCGCTTGTAATGCCAGCTACTCAGGAGACTTAGGCAAAAAATTGCTTGAACCAGGAGGCGGAGGTTGTAGGGAGCCAAGATCTCAGCCACTGCACTCAAGCCTGGGCGAGACTCCGTCTCAGAAAAAAAAAAAAAAAAAAAAAATTAGAGCACGGCCACATTAGGAACTTTAGAGATCCTAAACACTAAAAGTGTTACGGCACATATTTTCCTGCTTGTAATATAAAATTAAAATGTCAAAGGTAAAAATGTATCAGGATGCAGTGGTTAACAAAGCATCTTTCTGGATTTTCTGATTGCAAATTCCAGATAAATTCACTGAAGCCAAATGTTTCTCATGTTTTTGGTTAGCTTTTTGGTCAAGCCAGCATGACTTTTTTTTTTTTTTTTCGAGACAGTCTCACTCTGTTGCCCAGGCTGGAGTGCAGTGGGGCAATCTTGGCTCACTGCAACCTCCGCCTCCCAGGTTCAAGCGATTCTCCTGCCTCACCCTCCCCAAATAGCTGGGATTACAGGAGCCCACCACCAGGCCCGGCTAATTTTTATATTTTTAGTAGAGATGAGGTTTCGCCATGTTGGCCAGGCTGGTCTCAAACTCCTGACCTCAAGAGACCCGCCAGCCTCGGCCTCCCAAAGTGGCTCACGCCTGGGATTACAGGCGTGAGCCACTGCGCCCAGCCAGCACGACTATTAACTGAAGGAAAACTCAGGACGTGGAAGTGCTCAGAGGCATTCAGTGCTGACGTAGTGTGCCAAGAAAGCAGTCTCCTAAGAGTTGGGCAAGTGAAAGGAATAAGGCAAAATCAACTGTTTATCAAGCACAAAATCAGAAGGTAGTACCTATTTCTAAGGTCTTTCTTCACTCATTGAATCTAAGCTACTTCACATCATTAGGGGAGAAAGTAAATTATTTCACTTTCTGAGATGCAGCAGAGATTCTGCGTCCCCAAATCCCACTATCACCAACACAACTTCAAGTTCTTCACTCACACACTTACCACCTGCTGGACGCTGAAGCTTCAGTCACTCCCAGCTACTCCAACCACAGGGGACTTATGGGCCTGCCAACCTTGGCACACACCACGCCTTCCCCTATGGTGAACTCCTATTTATCCTCCAAGACCCAATTTAACTCTTCCTCTCTGAAGCCTTCCCCTAGCCCCCAGGTGGGGATAATCACTTTCTTCTTGGTGTCTCATCCGAATACCTTCTTTGGACAGCCCTCTATTGTGTGTCTGCTCCGTTATACTCTTAGCTCCTTGAGGCCAAGGAATACGTCTGAGGGCTCTGCTTAGAGCAAGATGAATAGCGGCCATTTCACAGGTGGGAAAAGCAAGTCTCCAGAACAGAGCAGCTCAGGATAACTGACCGACAGCCACGTCTGCCGACTCCACTAGACTCAGAGCCGAGTCCACTACTCCCTTCATCCAGAGTCCAGAACCCGCGGAAGCCTGGAAACTCAAGTTTTCTTTAGAGCATGAATGGACAGGGGGCCGTGGAAAGCGGAGAGAGGCAGCAGACGGGGAGAGAACCAGGAACCCGCCAGTCTGGCTTCAGGTTGCTCCGCCGGACCGCGATAGCGGCCAGAGATTCTATGGTCAAGACAACTTGAGGGTGGGCAGTCGACCACCAGAACCTGACAGAGAGGAATTCACATTCTCAGACCCAGACAGACCCCGACACAACTGAGAACAAACCTCTCCCCGAAGCACAGCCGCCGCTACTAACTTACCAAGGAAAGACCGCCATCTTCCCAGTCACATGACCGCCTGTTCTGGGGCCGTGGGCCCGGCTTCCGCCGTCCAGACCCCGCCCCGCCCCGCCCCCGGCCACCATCTTTGTGAAGGGCACCTGCCTGCCCCGCAGAATCCGAACGGACCTTCTGCAGGCGCCATGTTTGTGAGGAGCAGGCGACGCTCGGCACAGTACAGGATTCGTTTTCGGCCGACGCCATGTGCCTCGGACGGCCCAGGTAACGACTTCCGCCGGCGCCGTGCTTCTGAGGAGCAGCGTCGGCCTCTAGCAGCGTGCCGCAGAGTTTCTATGAGCCATGATTGTAAGGGGCAGCTGACTACAGTGCCGGGTGGTCTTGCCTGCGTGCGCCATGATGGTGAAGGGCATGACGGCTGCTTAACCCACCTGCGCCCTCTAGAGGTGGAAAGGACTCCAGAAGCCGGTGGAGCGAAGACGCGAACTGGGGTTCAGCCAGTACCTGGTTTTGCGGCTAATGCGCTGTTTGGTGTGGGTCAGCCACGCCCTCTCTAGGCCGCCGCTTTACCCACTGCTTTGCGGGCGCTTTAGGCACTTCCAGAATGCCCTTCGCACGGGTAGCAACCACGGGCTTTCCTAGATCCAATATGACTGACTGCAGCTAATGCACGTGGGGAAATTGGGGTTCGCTTTTCTTCCCACTTGGCAAAGCAGTGTTTCTAGGAAGGTGAATATCCATTTCGACCACAGAACATACGGGCTTTAGTGTTTTCTCTGTTTATTTAAAAAGTGGATTGAATCAGGATATTTTCAAAACAGCTACCATTTACTAAATGCTTAACTCTGTGTATCAGGCACTTTGCATGTACCCTTCATTTTTTCTTCACTACAAACCTCTGAAATACCATTGCCGCTGATTTTAGAGAAGCTGAAGCTCAAAAAAAGTGTGGTGAATTGTACCAGGCCAGTAGCTAGTGACTGAACTGGGATTTGAACTCTTAACTCCAAATACCCTAATGGGAGTCATTTAATCACAAGGCAGCATCTGACCCTACTTTTTATTATTTTTTAATTTTACTTTAAATTTTTTTTTTTTAACAGACGTCAGGAAAACAGATTCTCAAAAGAGCTCCTCTAGAAAAGGCAATAGAATATGCTTTCAACTCTGGTTGTAGTTTTGCATAGAGTCCTAGCTTTTTCATCTGTGAAATTAGGATAACATTGACTTTAAAGCGAAGGGAGAGGATTATAAAATGCCTGGCAAATGGTCAGCACTCCACAGAGACCATACTTTCATGGGGCAGAGAAAAGAATCATATGGTACTACTGTGATATTTGTGTTTCCAGAGCGTTTCTCTCCAATGCAGCATACTGTGCAACCTATCACAAAGCAGTGCTTCTCTTGCATGAGTGTGGACACCACTCAGCTGAGAACCTTATTAAAATGCAGATTCTGAGTCATAGCTGGGGTGGGGCCTGGGCTTCTGCATTTCTAACAAGTTCCCAGGCGATCCTGCTGCTGCTGGTCCCTTCGGACACGTAAGAGATGGCAGCAATTGCAGGTAGGAGGGTACCATGTAATTCAGGAGGCCATAGAACAGAGCAGCATGGTATGCTCTTACACAGACTCAACCAAACCGATTAACATAATGTCTCAGAAACAGATCATAGGAAGTAATCTTGAAACAAGTTAACTTTATGGAAAGTGTGAATAACTAACGGATTTGTTGACACCAGAGGCTGAGAAGTCATGGTTTGGGTGGCAACTTTGTCCATATCCTTGAGAAATTGAAGAAGTGAAGGCTAAGGAGAAATGCTGACCAAAGAAAAGAATAAAGTGAAAGGTAATATTTTACTGTCAGATCTAACCTTGGTCAGGCACAATGTTTGCCCTTAGCTGTTAGAACCTAATGATGTGATTCCAACCATACCATATCCCAGTGTTTCTGTGTTCGATGACTAAAGGTCTCCTTTGTTTTTAAAAATTATTTTTAGGCCGGGCGTGGTAGCTCATGCCTGTAATCCCAGAACTTTGGGAGGCCGAGGTGGGCGGATCACCTGAGGTCAGGAGTTCAGGGCCAGTCTGGCCAACATGGTGCAACCCTGTCTCTACTAAAAAATAGAAAAATTAGGCGTGGTGGGGGGTGCTGAGGTTGCAGTGAGCCGAGATCGTGCCACTGCACTCCAGCCTGGGTGACAAGAGCAAGACTCAGTTTCAAAAAAATTAAATAAATAAATAATGAGAATTTATTTTTGAGACAGAGTCTCGATCTATCGCCCAGGCTGGAGTGTACTGGCACAATCTCAGCTCACTGCAACCTTCATCTCCCGGGTTCAAGGGATTCTCCTGCCTCAGCCTCCAGAGTAGCTGGGATTACAGATGCATGCCACCACGTCTGGCTAATTTTTGTATTTTTAGTAGAGACAGGGTTTCACCATGTTGATCAGGCTGGTTTCAAACCCCTGATCTCATGATCCTCCCGCCTTGGCCTCCCAAAGTGCTGAAATTACAGGTGTGAGCCACCTCACCCAGACAAAATTTTTGTTTGTTTTTGAGATGGAGTTTCGCTGTTGTTGCCCAGGCTGGAGTGAAATGGTGTGATCTCAGCTCACTACAACCTCCACCTCCCGGGTTCAAACAATTCTCCTGCCTCATCCTCCTGAGTAGCTGGGATTACAGGCATGTGCCACCAACCCAGCTAATTTTTTGTATTTTTAGTATAGACGGGGTTTTTCCATGTTGGTCAGGCTGGTTTCAAACTCCTGACCTCAGGAGATCCACCCGCCTTGGCCTCCCAAAGTGTTGGGATTACAGGTGTGAGCCACCGCACCCGGCCCCCAAAATTATTTTTATAACCTACTTAGGTATCCTTTATGGTCTCTTAGAGAGACAGCATTCAGTGTTTTTATAACTCTTTTTCATTTGCGGGTGGTGGTCTGTGGTTGTTCATGGGATGGTGACCTGTGACTGGGAAAAGGCTCATCTCCAGAATGGGCCCTCCAGTGTTCAGCTCAGTACAAGTAAGAAGGTATTTCCAGTCCTACCCACTGTTGCCAACACAGGGAGTGAACAAGGGGAAAGCGAGGGGCTCTTCCCACACAGCCTTGCAGGTTATCACATGCAACATCTCCTCAGCAAGAGGGCAAAGTAACTAGCCTTTTCCTACACTCACATTACATGAGATTAGGCAGTAACAAAAGAAAAATTCTTAAGGCTGTGCAAATTAACAGATTTGATGTGAGCTCCAACCTTTGCATTCTCTTTTCTCCCTCTCCTTCCCTTAGCAGGCTTCTCTCTTAAGACATTTCCAGCTTGAGATTTTTACCTTCTGAAAAGTCCAACTCATGCAAACTCAAAATGCTGAACTAAGCACTGGTGTAGGTATATGCCTCCTGAGGCTGAGGCAGGAGAATCGCTTGAACCCGAGAGGCGAAGATTGTAGTGAGCCGAGATCATGCCATTGCACTGCAGCCTGGGCAACAAGAGCAAACATATATATGTATCTATATATCATACATATATATATCTCATGTATGTATATCCAAGTTCCACTCTTGCCACTCAGGCTGGAATGCAGTGGCGTGATCTCAGCTCACTGCAACCTCCGCCTCCCGCGTTCAAACAGCTCTCTTGTCTGCCTCCTGAGTAGCTGGGATTACAAGTTCCTGCCACCACACCTGACTAACTTTTGTATTTTTAGTAGAGATGGGGTTTCATCATGTTGGTCAGGCTGGTCTTGAACTCCTGAACTCAGGTGATCCGCCCGCCTCAGCCTCCCAAAGTGTTAGGATTTCAGGCATGAGCCACTGTGCCTAGCCCAGGTGACATATTAAATAATGAGATATATCTTTCATGGAACTTGTAATTGTAAAGATTATTATACACAGTATTTGTTTTGGACAAATACTTTTCAATATCTATTTTTCTTTTTCTTTTTCTTTTTTTTTAGACAAAGTCTCATTCTGTCACCCTGGCTGGAGTGCAATGGTGCAATCATAGCTCACTGTGGCCTGGAACTCCTGGGCTCAAGTGATCCTCCTGCCTCAGCCTCCAGAGTACCTGGGACTACAGATGTGCACCACCATGCCTGGCTAATACCTATTTCTTTTTTCTTTTGTTTTTCTTTTGAGATAAGTGTCTCACTGTGTCATCCAGGTTGGAGTGCAGTGGTGCAATCTCGGCTCACTGTAGCCTCTGCCTCCCAGGCTCATGTGATTCTCCTGCCTCAGCCTCCCAAGTAGTTGGAATTAACAGGCATGCACCACTACACCCAGCTAATTTTGTACTTAGTAGAGATGGGGTTTTGCCATGTTGGCCAGCCTGGTCTTGAACTCCTGACCTTGTGATCTGCCCGCCTTGGCCTCCTAAAGTGCTGGAATTACAGGCATGAGTCACCATGCCTGGCTTATCTATTTATTAATAGTCTTTTCCCTGGTAAATAAAAACAATCAAACTAGATTTTCTTTAAGATGAAAAGTTTATTTTGCTTTTTGTCTAGAAGCAAAACTAGTGAAAATAAAAGTATAAAAATAAATACAATTTACATTAATGAACATTCCAACTCGAAGTAAAAATAAGCAAAAAAATGTATATAAATAAAAATCTATCAAAAGCACAAAACAGTGTCTGGCACTTGTATGAAAAAAAGCTATGAACACCAAAAAATGTGTAAAACACACACTTTTATCTTTAAATTAAAAACACACTCAAGTTTCTCATCCTTAATCTACAGCTAGTTTTAACTTTCTCCAAAACATACTATTTGTTTTAACTAATTTGCATTACACACAAAAAAATATACACAAAACTTTTAGCATCTTTCTTATTGGAGAGACCCACAATGCTATGAATAAGCTGTATCCTGAGTTTTCAGAATGATAAAGCACAGTTTATCATATTAAGAGGATAATTTGACATACTTTGCCTATACATTTAAAAAAATTGGTAACTTGGACTTTTTTTTACCATCTTCTAATTTTCTGGTTCACTCATTCAATACATGATACATTTCAATAAAGAAAATCAATTTTACACCCAGGGTGGATTATTATTTCGGTCTATAGCTGGATATCAAAGTTAAATTTAAAATGGCACAGAATATTGGAGAAAACAGTCTTCATCTCATATTCTTAAAATGATATTAAGAATATATATAGGCTGCATTTTCAAAATACCACTATCTCTTTAAAATTTACATTAGATTAAATATACACTGTCCCAATTTTATGTGAAAAGCACAAAGCCCTTTTTGGAACTGGTATGACAAATTAATAGTGACATTCTGTCTCATGAAGTCATGTCTTCTTGGTAACATTCGTTGGTTGATAATTTTTTTGTTTTCGAGACAGTCTCACTCTGTGGCCCAGGATGGAGTGCAGTGGCACAATCTTGGCTCACTGCAATCTCTGCCTCCCAGGCTCAAGTGATTCTCCTGTCTCAGCCTCCCAAGTAGCTGGAGCTACAGGCATGCACCACCACACCCAACTAATTTTTGCATTTTTAGTAGAGATAGAGTTTCGCCATGTTGGTCAGGCTGGCCTCGAACTTCTGACCTCAGGTGATCCACCTGCCTCAGCCTCCTAAAGTGCTGGGATTACAGGCATGGGCCACCTTGCCTGGCCAATTGATACTTTTAATGGATGTTAGTGATAAAAAATCTTAAACATGGGTGTCTTTAAGCAATGCAGAATTTTAACCAGGCAATAATCTTATCCTGAAATCTAGATTTATTATTATATAGCCCTTTATTCTCTCCTAAATCAAGCATGCTAGAAAAAACAGACTATGAAGAAACAAAATATACAGACTAAATAGAAAATATAACTGCATGCAACACATTATTCTTATTTTACAGAAGTGGATGTAATAATGCATTCCCAAGAGCTACATTCAAGAAGATTGTGCTGTCTTCCCCAAATTTGCTACCCGTCACAGAAAGATCTTTTTTTTTTGAGACAAAGTTTCACTCTTGTTGCCCAGCTGGAGTGCAGTGGCAGGATCTTGGCTCACCACAACCTCTGCCTCCCAGGTTCAAGCGATTCTCCTGCCTCAGCCTCCCGAGTAGCTGGGATTACAGACATGCACCACCACACCCAGCTAATTTTGTATTTTTAGGAGAAATGAGGTTTCTCCATGTTGGTCAGGCTGGTCTCAAACTCCTGACCACAGGTGATCCACCCACCTTGGCCTCCCAAAGTGCTGGGATTACAGGCGTGAGCCATGGCACCCAGCCAGAAAGATCTTATAATCTAGTACAAATGTTCCTAACAGTACTGGGGTAACATACATGAAGCCTAACATTTCTGTAAGACAACTAGTTGTTTACAGGAATGTATACTTCTGACCAAAAGTGACCCACAGCAACTTCTGTGGGTCATTTTAGTGGACCACAATCGGCTATATGGTTATACTGTAAGTCAAAGAATGTGGACATTGAGCAGTTAATCCAAGTTTTTAAAGTTATAAAATGAGGGAAAGGCATTCTTCTGCAATAATTTCCCCTTGACTCAAACTCAAAAATCACTATGCAGAGATGAATGAAATTTATGTTTTAGAACTTATTTATAATTTGTTGTATCTTTTCAATATTCTGTAAAAGTAAACCCAAATGTCCTTTATGTTTACAAAAAGGGTCTCTGTAGACATCTGGGCACATAAAACAAACTTATGTTGGTATAGGTAAGCACAGAGATGATGCAATTACTAAACACTAATGTTTTTACCCAGACTTATTATTAAGAGGAAAATAGGGGTGTGGAGCAGGAATTAGCAAACTAACCAAATGATCCAGATAAGTGCTCAGCCTTCTGACGTCACTTTGTCTGTGTAAACAGAGTCCAGGGTTAAATAAAGTCTTGGGCAGGGAAAATAACATGGATAATAATCCTTCCCCATTTTATCCTAATGAATGTTGTCTTCTTAAATTGTCGCAACATTTGGCCGCTTTCTTTGGATTTTTCCTGCATATACTCCTAAAAATAGAGCAAAACTAATATTATTTCTCAATGGTAGATTTTCTGTAATGATACAATTTAATGAGTGCTTACTCTGGAACTAGCGCTGAGCTAAGCAATATACATTATCATATTTAACACTTATATGAATCATCCTGAGGTAGAAATTGTTAGGACCATTTTAAGGGTAATAAAATTGAGGCATAGTAGAGCACTTGCCTAAGAAACAGAGCTAGAAGTAAGAACTCTGATAAGCCAGTGCCACCTGATGTGTTATTTTACTTAACCATTTTGCATGACCACGTCCTACTCTGCTTTGATTAGTGGTTTCTGAATTTCACTACAAATTCTAGTCAAGCATAAAATATCAAATGAAGAAATGTGTTTTAAAACTGCAAGTCAAAGATCACTTATGATAACATCAGAGATGGCAACTTAGGTTTGTAAAACTATAAGTAACTAAATGTTTTGCAGCATACTTTAACATTTTAGAATTCCACTTCAGTCTAAGAGTACAATATTCTATCATGACAAAAATGAGTTTTCTATAAATTGGTTAATAAAGGGTTTGCCTCCATTCAGAGCAAATCAAAACATAATTTCACATTTGTTTAAAACATAATTCAGACCATTAAAACTCTAAGCAGGAGAGGCCGGGCGTGGTGGCTCATGCCTGTAATCCTAGCACTTTGGGAGGCCGAGGTGGGTGGATCACTTGAGGTCAGGAGTTCAAGACCAGCCTGGCCATCATGGTGAAACCCCATCTTTAAAAAAAAATTTAATTAAAAAAAAAAAGAAAGGAAAAAAAAAACTCCAAGCAGGAGGCTGGGCGCGGTGGCTCACACCTGTAATCCCAGCACACTGGGAGGCTGAAGCAGGTGGATCACAAGGTCAGGAGTTCAAGACCAGCCTGGCCAATATGTTAAACCCCATTCTCTACTGAAAATACAAAAATTAGCCAAATGTGATGGCACATTTCTGTAATCCCAGCTACTTAGGAGGCTGAGGCAGGAGAATCACTTGAAACTGAGAGGCAGAGGTTGCAGTAAGCTGAGATCATGCCACTGCACTCCAGCCTGGGCAATAAGAGTGAAACTCCGTCTCAAAAAAACAAAAAACAAAAAACCTCTAAGCAGGAAACAATCTTTTCAAAAGCAACAATGGATTCCTGTGTTGAGATTCATAGTTGGCATTTTAACCAACCAGTATCCCAAACTCTGTTTTCATAAAAGAATACAATTCTGGCCAGGAACAGTGCCTCATACCTATAATCCCAGAACCTTGGGAGGCTGAGGTGGGTGGATCACGAGGTCAGGAGTTGGAGACCAGTGTGGCCAACATGGTGATACCCCGTCTCTACTAAAAATATAAAAAATTAGCTGGGTGTGGTGGCAGGCACCTGTAATCCCAGCTACTCAGGAGGCTGCGGCAGGAGAATTGCTTGAACCTAGGAGGCAGAGGTTGCGGTAAGCCAAGATCACACCACTGCACTCCAGCTTGGGCGACAAGAATGAGACTCTGTCTCAAAAAACAAAACAAAACAAAAAAACAACCAATTCTTTAGTCTCTTTCAATTGTCTAAATAGCACTCATATATAAGTAAATCTTTAGAAAACAGCAACAGATTTTTGTGCTTGTTTAGACACCTATTGATTGTACATGTTAATTCAAGGGTTAAGTTCATTTGTATTACTAATTATGTTGCAATGCAATTAAACCTCAATAGTTCAAAATAATAAACTTCATTGTATGTTATTAACTTCAATGACTGCCTATAATCCTTTATACTGTTGAGTATTGCTGAATAAAAACAATACTTGCTATTTTGCTTACAGGTTCACAAGTGACAAATAGTGGAGATGAAATGCATGAGAAAAAAACATGGAGAGTAGTCACTGTGGCAAACTATCAGGCAAAATAATACTAATTCCTCAATGATTTTCCAACTTGCTAAGATTCAGTGCAATATAGAATATTAACGTGGGAAAAACAGAAAATGTCTTAAAATTCCACAGATCTGGTGTTTGGTCTGAGTCCTTTCAAATGGTTATCTTTCAAACTAGCTTATTCTGACTGCCTCTGAAGCAAGCAGTATCTTCAGCTATGTAATCCTTTATGACAATTCCATTAACTGTCACTCAACGATTTCCAAAGATAACCTTTTAAATTATACCATATATGTGTGACACTATGAATTACATTCACTACATACATACAAAAGGTAAGCCATCATTTCAAAGTTACGATCAATAGCTTGTTCCCTAATTTGAAGGGAATCACTTAGTAATAAAAGCTCTCAAATTTACCTAATTATATATTAATGGAAAGATTAGAATTGATTAGAGGTTTAATCTTCAATGCCTGGTGAGTAATTTAGGTTTCTTGTAAATGTCTAGAAAACAGTATAGTTAAAGCACAACATTTGGAAAGTATTTTTAAATGGATCACATAATTTTTAAGTGCACTTAATCTAAGTGAGCTTAATCAATATGTCTTAACAAAGATACCTTAAAAATATTAAAGCATTTGGTTAAGAGCTTTGAATTAGCTCAAGAATGAGTTTGTCTTCTTGCCACCATAAAGAGAATTTTAAAACACAGTTTTTAGTTTAGCTCTTAATTCTCAAATAATGAACATAAGGAGAGATTTAGCTCAAGCTTCTGATTGAGCAAAATATGAAGACCTCCTCCCACTGGCATATTCACATGTGATCTTATAGTTTGAGGGAGAAAGGTTTCATCCCCTTATGTGCAGATATACTTCCCCAAGCTGAACAGACAATGCATAGACTTAGCACCAGAGATAATCATTATCTTTTATACATTAAATAAAAAGATTTTCTGAATTATGCATGGTTAATTCCACAATTTTTTCAGAATTAAAAATACATGGTGTTTTCCATAGAAATCAAGATTGGAATTACAGTTTTACTAAGACTTCCTGACTAACATGAAATGCTAAGACCAAAGAACACTAATTGGATGACCGTGAATATGCCAAAATTATGGTGGCAAGGAAAGACAATCTATTCCACTTCTGTGGCCTGAGTTATGGGGCGGCTTGTGCAGTTCCTTCTATTGAATGGGCTTCAGAAATTCATTTTCTACACACCTGAAACAGGCACTCTGTTAGGCACTCTGCTCTGTGAAGGCTTCTGTCTATTTTGCACAGCCCCCTTCACTGATGTCTTAGGGGTTCTAGTTGAATATAAAAAAATTAATAAGTCACTGGCATTAAGGTCTAAATGTTCAAAATTCAAAGAAAGCAATCACATTGCATCAACTGTCCAAAGCACAAATAAGCTTGAAAAGAATTGGAGTCTCATGCATGCGCACAGTAAGGAAAGATAAACTCTGGCTTCAGCAAGAGACTATTAGCATGACTCATACTCTGTTGGAGAATCACTTCGGTGATGATGAATTTACTATATGGATATTTAAAATACTTAATGAGCAAAATGATATGAAATGAAAAGTAAAAACATGCCAACATAAGATAGTAATTAGAATACACAACAGTACACTAAGAGTGTTAAATTTGAAGACAAAACTTTAAAATACCTTTCCCAATGCTATAAAAAAAAAAGTCACATTTGAAACACCATTATCCTTTACGTAAAGAACATTAGGATTTATTTTTCCCTCTGAATCTAATCTTGGTTTCTGTAGTTTCCAATACCCGTGTGTGGCATTCTTACCCTTGTCTACTAAGTAGCCTATGAACAGGTGCATTCTGTCCTTGGTTTGGCTGAAGGACTCTGTTGACAAATTAAATAAAAAATTAATTTAAAAGAATAAATTCCATTTTTTCCCATTTTCTTTCAACCGATGAAAGATGATGACAGTAAGGAGAAAGTCATCTATGCAATAATATGGCCTATATATTACCACAAAGCAAAGCAAATTGACTAAAGCATATTAATATGGTACTTATATTTTGCTCACTGAGAGTCCAAACCTTAGGTTTTTATCACCAAAGAAATGTGCAACATATAGACTAACCCTTGTGCTTTAAGATAATTTTCTTATACATGTACTTTACAAAAGCTAACTTTTCCTTTCAAACAGGTTGAGAGAAGATAATATTGCTCTCATTTTACAGGTGTGAAAAATAGGTCAAAAATATTAAAGTTTGCTTTTTAGCTTTCCTTATTCTTTTATTTTTTTTTGAGATGGGTCTTACTATGTCACCCAGACTGGTTTGAACTCCTGGGCTTAAGCTATCCACCTGCCTCAGCCTCCCAAGTAGCTGGGACTACTGGAGCATACCACTGAGCCTAGCTTAGGTTAGCTTATTTTTCGTTTTTTGTTTTTTTTGAGACGGAGTCTTGCTCTGTCTCCCAGGTTGGAGTACAATGGCGCTATCTTGGCTTACTGCAACCTCCGCCTCCTGGGTTCAGGCAATTCTCCTGCCTCAGCCGCCTGAGTAGCCAAGATTACAGGCACATTCCACCACACCCAGCTTTTTATATTTTTAGTGGAGATGGGGTTTCACCATGTTGGCCGGGCTTGTCTTGAACTCCTGACCTCGTGATCCACCTACCACGACCTCCTAAGTGCTAGGATTACAGGTGTGAGCCACTGCACCCGGCTCAGCTTAAGTTAGCTTTGTAAGGTTTTTAAATAAGTATCAAAGATCCTCTGGACTGTGTAACTGAACTCAAGACATATCAGGTTCAAATTTCTACCACAGATAGCATGCCCTACAAAGCTCCAGGCACATCTGGTCTGACATGGGACCAGGTATAAGGCCAGGTATTCATATGAATCTTGAGTCTGTGGACCACCCCCCACCCAATTCAGCAAAAAGTGTTCTACTGATGTCAAACAGAACAAAGTCAATGAAAATGAAGTTTGGGATTAATAATTTTTTTTTTTTTATTTTGAGATGGAGTTTCACTCTTGTTGCCTAGGCTGGAGTGCAATAGCGTGATCTTGGCTCATCGCCACCTCCGCCTCCTGGGTTCAAGCGATCCTCCTGCCTCTACCTCACAAGTAGCTGGGATTATAGGCATGCACCACCACGCCCACCTAATTTTGCATTTTTAGCAGAGATGGGGTTTTCCATGTTGGTCAGGCTGGTCTCAAATTCCCGACCTCAGGTGATCCACCCGCCTCAGCCTCCCAAAGTGCTGGGATTACAGTTGTGAGCTACCATGCCCGCCCAATTTTTTTTTTCTATAAAAAACAAAAAGCCTCTCATTGAGACTAAGTGATTTTTCTCACCTTGTTTCAGAAGGATTTTGTTTAACCAGAAATTTCTTATTTGGCATTCCCATTTCAGCAGCTCTAATACAATATAAAAATAAGGACATAAATGTATTTAGCAAAGGGAAGAAAACACCCTTACAAATGTAATACAGGATGACAGAAACGAATCATCATTTAGAAGCTGGTGTACTACTGAAAGACCCATACTAAGCATATTAAAGACTGCATTCAAGAAAAAAGAATTTTTTAAAAAGTTATTAAGATATTTTTCCTATTACGTTTTTATTCCCAAGAAACGTTTAGGATATCAGAAAAGAGATAAAGATTAACTGTTTTTAAGACTGATCAGCTATCAATTATATAAGTTGAATGCTGACAAATTTAGTAAATAAATTCATCTCAAGATGAAATGAGATTTTAGCACCTGATTTTAATGAATTTCTTTATATAAAGAGGATTTCTATCAGCTCAGCTGCAGAAAAACTCTTCTTCATTTCTAAATTTAAATATGCAAACAGACCAACAGATAACTAAAATTAATTGGGTTGATAACTAACATGACATGATACAAAAAACTTACTTCATGTATTTCTTCCTATCAAGAGACTTCTGTGTTGCAGCTGAAAGTGCCACTCGTGGACTTTTCATTTTATCCTTTAATATACAAAAGTAATATCAAATTCTACTAGTACCAATAATACCACTATATTATAATACAGAATGATCCCAAATTGCCTGGAAAAGCTTCTCACTACTAACATGTTAAATTTAGTTAAATCATCTTGTTTCGTATTTTTGAAGCAGTCTAAGAATTAAATAATTAAAATTATGTAAATTTTGCTTGCTTTTCCTTTGCCAATCACAGTAAGATAACTGATTAAAATCACAGACTCCAATATACTTCAAATTAATTTGGAGGCTGTTTTCTAATTCAGATTTCAAAAAAAGCAAAAACCCACATTATAATTGAATTCAAGGAAATTCATTCGGGAGCAGCTGACAGATTGTATAAAGCCATCTGAACAAAACATTCAAAGCTTCAACTCTAAAATCCAATCAGAAAACAATATGTAATTCTTAAATTATCTAATTTTTAAAAATCTGTCTACAGATTCAAATGTTGCTAGTAATCCTAGGAATTACTTGTGCTTAAGAATTATCAGAAGGGTGCTGAAGTCAACCAAAAATGACATTTAGTATCAATTACCTTAAACCCAGAAGAACTCTATTCATTAGAAATCATATAACATACCATTTGCCTGAGCATTTTCTCTTTGCGAACTTCTCGATCATGATGTAGAATAGACATTCTTTCAGCTGCATCCATTACAAAGAATATGTCATGAATACCATACAGGGCAGCTCGCAGCTAGGCACAAGAGAAGAAAATATTGTATACATTTACAAGATGAGGTTAGAGTTGAGGAATACTATATACCATGTACACTTATTTCTAGAAAAATGTTAAAATAGTTTTCATTGAAACCTATTTTCAGTGATTAAATAAATCAGGAGAAATATGACATGTCCATGTCTAAAAGCCCTCAGGACCCATGTATTTACCTGAGCTAACACTCTTTCCTGAAGTGAAGCATCCTGAGCTGAAACAACACCTCTCTTTAATGGTGCCTCTGACTGAAAACTTCTTATGAATTCCATAGTATCCTGAAAAAAGAAATGTTCCTTCAAGAACATTTTTCTAGAAAGATTTGTGATCACTGGAGTTTCCTTTTTTCTTTTTCTCAGTCAATCCAAAATCAGTCTTTCCTCAGTATCTGTGGGGGACTGGTTCCAGGAATTGCTCAGATACCAAAACCCAAGGATGTTCAAGCCCCTTATAGAAAATGGGTTAGTATTTGCATATAATCTAAGCACATCTCCCATATACTTTAAATCATCTCTATATTAGTTAAAATACCTAATAAATGTACATACTATGTAAATAGTTGTTATATTGTTTAGGAAATAAAGACTAGAAAAAAAATCTGTACATGTTCAGTACAGACACAACCATCATTTGTTTTTTTTGAATTATTTTTGATCCGTGGTTGGTTGAATTCACTGATGTGGAAGCAAGAGATAGAGAGCCAACTGTACTAAGCATATAAATAAACTTATTAGAAGTCAAACAGCACTCACTTTGAAGCAAGACAAAAACACACAAACTACTTCATTTACATGTTTTTCATAATATTATCTGAGGAAGATTAACAATCAGATTTCTAAAACTGCCTATATTACAGTGACTAAAAAATGTTTAAGTTCTGAACAAATCTGTTGGCTAAGCTGTCACAAGACTGATAGAAACTAAGACAGAAGTGAAATACAAACGATTTACAGGAATCTTACTTTTACAGTTTGTCGAAGTTGCTTCAGCTTATCTGTCTGCATAAGTCTACGAGTAAGAAATCCTTTTGCCACTGCAGTTATTTTGCTAAATTTTGCTTGTATTTCTGGACTAAAAATCTAGGAGAAAGAAGACAGACACAATGTTTACTAGTGTTCATTTATACAGTCTAAGATAATATAGCTCTTTAAAAACGATAAGTAGATACATGGACAAATATAATTAAGTTTACCCACTTGAGACCATCTAGTTTTGGCTCTTCCAAAAGGCCTTGTTACTGAGAGTTTGGTTAAGCCACCAGCTGATGATCCCCAGAGGTAGAATGGTGCTTCGTTTGCAGAACCAAAGCTATACTGCAGGGCAGAATTTGTGAAACCTAGAGAAACATGCATATAGTTTATTATACTTGATGTCATATAATTAGAACACAAAGAACATCCTGATAAACACTTGTGACACTCATTAAGAAAAACAACTGCCTCTAAAACGGACCCACCTGCCAACTTAAAATATTCATGGACTTTAAAGCTTAAGTACCAGATGGCTCTTTTCAACACAAACAGCATCTCAGGATAATTGAGCTATGAAGATAAGCTCTTTAAAGGGACTAGGGAATTAGAGGTAATTTAAGATCATTCAGGAGAGAGCAAACTGTTTTCACTTGAAGTATATCACCTGCTGCATGAACGATCACAGACTGGGCTCTGAGCCGAATTTCCTGATATTTTCCTAGCAAAGGTAATCTTTGTGCACAAACACCTGCTCACAAATCTTTGAACTCCTATCATGTCATTTTTCACTGGTTAGTAAGCAGCTGACAAACAGTAGTGGGTTGGACATGGAATTATTTGAAAACAGGAGATACAATCTTATGGTATGCCAAATACACATCTTACTGTAGGATCATTTTCTCAAATGTAAAAGGATTTTTAAATATTTACCAGAACTATTTGAATTTGAAGTATGGAGTGAGTCCGCTTGAGACAGCATTGTTTCCAGCAAACTAGAGTCACTTATTTTTCTCCATTCTAACTCCACTGCATTGCTAATGTCCAATTCGGAGGCTTCCGTTGTCATTGCCTTCTTCTCTTTTAACATTTTCTCCTGCTCTTCTATCTCCTATAAATTAAGTTTATTATAACATGCTAAATCTTTTAATTATAGCCCAAAATGATACCATTTTAGGCTTAGCATAAAGTACATGTAATTATCAGCATATTATTATTTCAAGTTCTTCTTCTTCAATTATACTTTACTTATTTATTTATTTATTTATTATTTTTGAGAGGCAGAGTCTCACTCTGTCCCCCAGGCTGGAGTGCAATGTCATGATCCCAGCTCACTGCAACCTCCGCCTCCCAGGTTTAAGCGATTCTCCTGCCTCAGTTTCCCAAGTAGCTGCAACTACAGGTGTGCACCACCATTTTGTATTTTTTAGCAGAGATGGGGTTTCACTATATGTTGGCCAGGCTGGTCTCAAACTCCTGACCTCAGGTGATCCACCTGCCTTGGCCTCCCAAAGTGCTGGGATTACAGGTGTGAGCCACTTCGCCCAGCCTATAATTTATTTTAAAATGTGATAATGTATAGTTAAATTATTAACTACAATAATCTTATAACAAGTGTCATTCTTCTTTTTTTTTTTTTAAGAGACAGGGTCTCCCTCTGTTGCCCAGGCTGGAGTGCAGCGGCCACACAAAGGCGAAATCATAGCTTACTCCTGAGCTCAGGCGATTCTCCCAGCTCAGCCTTGTGAGTAGCTGGGACTGCAGGCTCACACCCCCACGCCCAGCACACGCGTCCTTCTGGTAACTCTTGCAGAACATGTGCTTTAGCACCTATTTATACAATATATTTAAAAAATATTAAGTTTTGAATCAAGGATTCAATAAAATATCCTCTTGATAAATTACACAATTACTTTTAGATAAGGATCTAAATGGCAAACTTCATCTTTTGACAAAAACTACCATTCACATAGCAAAATGACTCCCTTACCTTATAATATATGGAGGAAAAAATTACAAGTATTCTATACATGACTAAAATTCATAGTTATTCCTTGGCCAAATTTTACTTACCAGCCATATCTCCCCGCACATTTCTCACCTTTTGCAATCTTTCCTGTTCCCTTTCCTGCTCAGCTATGAGTAGTGATAACTGCTGAGCATGCTGTTCTTCTAGTCTCTTCCGCATTTCTTCAAAAGCTAACATCTTGCTTTTTAGTAACTCCTCGCTTTCTGAAAAGAAACATGTCTCCTCAATTTAGAAAATTCACTACAAGTCTAATGTCTGATATTTTATACCATCAACTTAAGTTACCCTTCCAACAAGAAAGTATTCCTGGATCTAACATAATACAATCAAGATATAGCTGGGTCTCCACTTTGAACCACATTCACATTTTCCATTCCTTTTATTTCATGCTACACAATAAAGTAAAACCTGTATTGCATCACCTTTACCCACTCATTCTGATGGGTACTCCCATTCTGATCTGAAATGACAGACCCAGTACTATACATTCAGACAAGATTCTCCTGACTCTACTTAACTTTCAGATGTGCTTTCAACTGCATCCTACCACCATTTTTTCTTTTGACACTTGTCCTCCAGGATCTCTAGTATTGTAGCTTGTAGTTTTGCCTTGTTTTGATTTTCAAAGTAAATGTTTCTTTGATGGTATAAAGCTTTCTCAGCTTGAGGTTTCAAAAAGGACTGTACATTAAAATTCCAGACATTTTAGTTACTAACTAAAAATTTTAAAAGAAAACAGTAAGACAATGCAAGCTTACTAAATAGCATGTGGTAAGACATGTTGAAATGTAGAACTACCAACTATGGGCTGTGTGGTGTGGCTCACACCTGTAATCCCAGCACTTTGGGAGGCTGAGGTGGGCAAATCACGAGGTCAGGAGATTGAGACTATCCTGGCCAACATGGTGAAACCCTGTCTCTACTAAAAATACAAAAATTTGGGAGTGGTGGTGCGTGCCTGTGGTCCCAGCTACTTGGGAGGCTGAGGCAGGAGAATCGCTTGAACCCAGGAGGCGGAGGTTGCAGTGAGCCAAGATTGCACCACTGCACTCCAGCTGGGCGACAGAGCGAGACTTCGTCTCAAAAAAAAAAAAAAAAAGAAAGAAAGAAAGAAAAGAAATATCAAGTATGTATATATAGCAAGTATATATTCATGAACCCATTATAATTCAACTAAATTCAACAAATCATTCTTCCCAAATATACAGTCAACGATTTTCCCTGAAGTATCTTATGTGCTATTGTCCTACTGCTATAGTCTTCCCACAATTTGTTACTAAATACATTTTATTCAACTACAACAATATGCATTAAAAAAAATTTTTTTTTTTTTAAGATCTAGTCTTGCTCTGTTGCACAGGCTAGAGTACAATAGTGCCAACACAGCTCACTGCAGACTCAAACTCTAAGGCTCATGTGATCCTCCCACCTCAGCCTCCAGAGTAGCTAGGACTACAGGCACATGACAGCACACCAGGCTAATTTTTGTATATGTTGTAGAGATGGGGTCTTGCCACATTGCCCAGGCTGCTTTTGAACTCTTGGCCTCAAGTGATCCTCCTGCCATGGCCTCCCAAAGTGCTAGGATTACAGGTATAAGCCACCATGCCCAGCCTGCATTTGTTTATATGTAGTTTTTCATAGGCAAGGGGAGCTGGAAAGTAGAATTATAACCTTCAGCAAGAAAGGAAAAAGCCCCTCAACTCAACTGCTCAGTCAACAGGAGTCCATTCAGCTCTATTTCAAAAACTCTATAAATAGGCCCACTGAGCTGAGGGCAGCTCTTAGCACATGGCACTGTCTCCCTTGCCCACTTTGACAGCTACCTGATTGCCTCCAAGACTGGAGCCTCATCTTGCATTAAAGCACTTACTAGAAACTGTCACTCCAGACCAGGCATGATGGCTCAACGCCTGTAATCCTAGCACTTTGGGAAGCCGAGGTGGGTGGATCACTTGAAGTCAGGAGTTCAAGACCAGCCTAACATGGTGAGACCCCATCTGTACTAAAAATATAAAAATTAGCTGGGCTTGGTGGTGCATGCCTGTAAATCCCAGCTACTTGGAAGGTTTAGGTGGGAGAATCGCTTAAACCCAGGGCTGCAGTGAGCCGAGACTGCACAAAAGCAATCCAGCCTGGGCGACAGAGCAAAGACCCTGTCTCAAAAAAATTTTTTTTAATTAAAAAAAATAAAGTCGCACAGATTTTAAACAGTCTGACCCAACACTGTATTTTCCATAAGCCCTAAGAGCTTAATTTATTTATGTCTTCTGTATCAGTAATAAATTATGAACCATGACAACAAAGTAAGGAGTAATGAAGGAAAAAAACATGCTTTCATAAATTCTTGTTAATGGATACAACAGAAAAAACTGAAATAATTTTTATTAATAAAGACTCATTCTTTTTTTTTTTAAGATGGAGTCTGGCTCTGTCACCTAGGCCAGAGTGCAATGGTGCAATCGCAGCTCATTGCAGCCTCCACCTCCTGAGTTCACACTATTCTCCTGCCTCAGCCTCCCAAGTAGGTGGGATTACAGACATGCACCACCACCACCAAGACCAGCTAATTTTTGCATTTTTAGTAGAGATGGGGTTTCACCATGTTAGTCAGGCTGGTCTTGAACTCCTGACCTCAAGTGATCCACCCGCCTCAGGCTCCCAAAGTGCTGGGATTACAGGCGTGAGCCACCGTGCCCGGCCTAAAGAACCATTCTTGAACCACCACTTAGAGCCTTATTTCTGACACTTTGTCTAATAATTTGACGTTAAAGAGTTTACTGAAGGGCCAACTACATGAAGATCACACTACAAATGAAAAAGCAAAGTAAACATTAGAAACCATAGTCCAAAAGAAAGACCTCATACTATACACTGAATTAAACTATAAGTGATGTTTCAGGCAAGAACAGTTTTGGGCTGGGTACAGTGGTGCACACCTGTAATCCCAGCTACTCAGGAGGCTGAGGCACAAAAATCATGTGAACCCAGGAAGCAGGGGTTGCAGCAAGCTAAGATCCTGATAAGAGCTAAGAGCCTGGCAACAGAACAAGACTCTGTCTAAAAAAAAAAAGAACTCTTTCCTCCAGTTATTAATAATATTCTCAGTAATACCACGTGGATTATGAAAGCTTCATCATTTAAATAAAATCCATCCAGGCACATCCTCCCAACTACTCAGGAGGCTGAGGCATGAGAATCACTTGAACCGGGAGGTGGAGGTAGCAGTTAGTCAAGGTTGCGCCACTGCACTCCAGTCTGGGCAATTGTGCCAGACTATCTTAAAAAGAAAATCCTGGCCTGGTGCAGTGGCTCATGTCTGTAATCCCAGAGCTTTGGGAAGCCGAGACGGGATGCTCACTTGAGCTCATGAGTTTCAGACCAGCCTGGGCAACATGGCAGAAACCCCATCCCTGCAATACAAAAATTAGTCAGGCATGGTGGCATGAACCTGTAGTCCCAGCTACTTGGGAGGATGAGGTGGGAGGATGGCTTGAGCCCAGGAGGTGGAGGTTGCAGTGATCTGAGATCATGCCACTTCACTCCAACCTGGGGTGACAGAGTCAGACCTTGTCTCAAGAAAATCTTTTAAGAAAGCCTATCAAATGGCAATACAATAGCTGACTAAATGTTTTCTAATAAGATAAATAAAATTAAGTGCCCATATGAATAAAGACCATTTTGTTCCCAAAAATGTCAATTAAGAGTATTAAAATAAAGGTATCATCTGCAGTATCAAACACTTCAAGGATTCTTTACCTTTGGAACTGGTTTCTAACATTTTATTCTTGTTAATGAAGACAGGTCCCTTGGCGTATCTTTTTTCTAGCAAATGTTGCCTTTCTTGTTCAGTTATTCCACTTGTTATGACAAAAGGGCAGTTTTCTTTTTGCAAACCATCAATATCTAAATCAAGTCTCCGTTTAACTTTCTCAAAACTGTTATCCAAAAATGGTTCATTTCCACAGGACACCGTAGGTGTGTCCATCTGCTGTCTTGTATTCTGGTTTTGCATCAGTAAAGGAGAAGGATTTTTTACATCATAAGACTTATTCAGTTCCGTTTGTAAACTGCAGTTTTTCTCTGATATACTGGCTGGCTTGAGTCCGCTCACAGTTCCAAAGTTTTGACTTGCTATACACTGACTGCTGGCGTATGGTTCATGCAGCTTTGGCATTGCAGCACAGGTACTGTTCATTTTGTGTGCACCTCTCTCTTCGGATGTTAACTGACCCTCCACAGTAACAAGTCCATGAGTAACTTTATTTTCTAAATGATTTCCTGAAGACTGACATACCTGATTTGATTTACCTAAAACCATATCTTCTATGACTTCAGATGTATGTTTGCCCACATAAACCTTGCTTGAACAAACGCCTGCTAAATCCATTGGTAACTTTGGCACAATTTCGGGCACATTTGTTTTTTCATCAGTATCATGAACAATTAAGTCCATTGCCTGTTCTTTTCCTTTAGGGCTTAATTCACAGGCATTTATTGGGTTATTTATAAGTATATGACATGCTGATGATGTCCTGGAACTCCTTCGATGCATTTTAGGACTCATACTTGGCTCTGGACTAGGTAATCTGGCATAAGAACCTGTAAGACTTTTGATGACATTATTTTCAGTAATAAAAGTGGGAATAATTTTAAAATCAGAATTAGACTCTAGAACAGTGGAATGGCCAGTTTGTACAGGTATGTCCACTTTCGAAAAGCTAGCTAAAACTGGCATACTCATGCTGCTTGCTTGAGTGGAAGCACCTTGGAGAAGAACATTTGATTTATTAAGGCTTGGTTTGTCAGGAATAACTGAGACACAGTGTTTGCCTGTCAACTGGGCCTTCTCTTTAACATAGTCAGCCACTTTAATAGCATCATTTTCTTTGTTTGAATGACTCTCACTAACAATTCTCTTTGTACTACCTCTCAGACTGCGTCTAGATTGTTCTCTTTCTATATATTCCTTTGACTTTTTCATCAGATTCTGAAGACTCATTACATAGGGATCTGGGGTGACTTCTGCCAAAAGTAGTGGATCCTGTGGTTCATTTGAGAAGAGACCATCAGAAATAAGAGTCTCCTGTAGGGTTGCTGAAGAGGTCTTTGGAAAAGCTTCATTTTCTACATGACTAATATTGGAACTATCACATTGCTTCAGATAATTAAATCCTTCTGAATCTCTAGCTAAGTCTATTCCATTAATTTTACATTGGTCCTCATTATCCAATGGCAAAATTCCGGCTATGTTATCAAGCTTTGCTGAAGTGGAGTGTTCAGTATGGCTTGGAAAGCTATTTGGAAATGTAGCAGTAACATTCAAGTTTCTGACTTCTGAATTAGAGTAAACTGTTTCCATCTCCCACTGATCAAAATCACTGGCATTAGGTCCTTTTCTAACCTGAAACAGGAAATTTAAGTTAGTATCTCCTCATTGCACAAAAAGTCTCCGATTTCACTGTTTTCTAAAATAAAACTGAAATTGAAGATTCAGAGTTTTGACATTTCAAAACATAAACAAACACTAAGATGACAAGTTTCTATGGTATCCTATATCACATGGGGCTCAAATTATTATTGAAAAAAAACACTGGCCAGGCGTGGTGGCTCACGCCTGTAATCCAAGCACTTTGGAGACTGAGGCGGGTGGATCACCTGAGGTCGGGAGTTCGAGACCAGCCTGACCAACATGGTGAAACCCTGTCTTTAAAAAAAAAAAAAAAAGAAAAGAAAAGAAAAAAACACCTACTGGTGATCCAGCCTAAGTTATTAAAGAAAAAAAAGAAAATCTGATACAAATATGAACATACATATATATTCATATATATATATGGATGTTCATATATCTATACACACACACACACACACACACACACACAGATATATTCATATATCCATGTGCAATTTAATCTTGGATAGAAGAACTTTCCTTAACTTTCTTCCAGTCATGTTATTAACATTAAAATAGTGTCATCCAAGAATAATAATATATGCAATAAACAGTAAGTTTATTAGCTATCATCCAAGGATGACAATATATGCAATAAATAGCAAGTAATGAAATGTCGTATATAAACAATTCCCCTCTATCAAAAACTTGTCCAAGATATTGATTAAACAAAAATTATTCAGTAATAAGACTCCTGCACCCACATGCTTACTCCAAAGTTTAAATAAAATCCCGCCATAAAATGAGGCAAATTTGTAGTAAACAATGCCTCAGCCAGGCAGCTTAAATCATTTAGAAATAAGAAATATTTCAACCTAAAACTCAATTCATTAAAACAAAATTCAATTCGATTAATTGATGCTTCGTTAAAACAGCAACTTGTTAATGAGTTTTGAAACAGCCAAAATAGGTAAAAATTTGGTAGAACAACTGTATATATGAGGAAAAAAATTTTTTTTAAATATACGTAAAGCCGGGTGAGGTGGCTCATGCCTGTAATCCCAGTACTTTGAGAGGCCAAGGCAGGCAAATTGCTTGAGGCCAGGAGTTCGAGACCAGCCTGGCCAACATGGCAAAACCCCCTCTCTACAAAAAATACAAAAATTGGCCATGCGTGGTGGCAGGCACCTATAATCCCAACTACTTGGGAGGCTGAGGCAGGAGAATTGCTTGAACCTGGGAGCAGAGGTTGCAGTGAGCTGAGATCACACCACTGCACTCCAGCCTGGGTGACAGAGTGAGACTCTGTCTCAAAAATAAATAAATAAATAAATAAATGTAAAAATAGATACTTTGTATCTAAATAAGCCAACTTAGCAAAATGATAAAAAGAGAACTAGGATGTTTTCTAAAGGTTATACCTGCATATATTAAACTGGCAAAAATCATTGTTCTGTTATCATGTGAATACAGACTTCAAAATCCTGAATGTTAAAATATTTTTAGGTTGTTTTGTATGTGCTTGTTTTTTTCTAGACCACATGGAGCTCCTATTTTACCTTACAAATCCCAAGACATGTAATGGTTTCCAGATACTATTCAATAAACAGTACAACAAGATATACTTAGTCATAACCTGAGGACCAAAATAAAACAAAAAGGATATACACTCACAAAATACATGAACATGTTCACGGGTTTAAGCAAAACAGATTATTTTCTTATGTAAAATATTTCACATTTGTGATATTTGGAAGTTATGCTGTTTATATGTCACTAAAGTGAGCCTTTAGTTAGACAAGTTAAATAACAAGAAAAAAATACAGAATCTTAGGTTTTACAGGTAAAGCAGAAATCTAATTGTGTTATATAAAATTTCCCTTTCTGAATAATTAATTCATTCCAGTTCAACATTATACATGCTCTTTTAACAATCTTATTAGTAGTATATTTTATCTTCCCTCAATCGACCAAGAATGATACACCATTTTCATTTCAATTACAGGAAATATCTAGTAAGTAAAAAACCAACCTCTTATTTTTAAATTAGTGTCACTCAGTGTATTTTTTAAACTTAATACAGACAGTAGTTATAATCTGCAAATTTAAATCTACTACTCACAAACTACATACTACTGTGAAAGGAAAATAAAATCTCAGGATCCCAAACTCACTATGTCAAAGGAAAAAGTAAAGCTTAGGAACTGAGTCACACAAAAACTGCCTTCCTTTTGTTCCTAAACAGCTGCAAAATAGAAGGCCACCTATCTACCCAGGTAGCCTCTCTTGCAAACTGCTCACAAGGAAATTCCTTGTAGACCCCAAAATCTTTACACTAACCCAGAGTTCTGTTGAAACTCACTCTGACAAGATATCGACAAAGACCAAAGATGACTAGAAATCATCTCCCTTTGGAGACAAATGTATATTTGACTTCTTCCTCTACCTGTGTTCACTTTATCCTAAGTAAAGTCCAGAAATTAATGCATAAGTGACTTTTCCTCTACCCCCACCTTTTACATGACATGTGGATTCAGTGAGTTCTAATCAAAGTCTCACAAAAATGTGACCACTCATGACCTACCCTCCTCTTTTCTTCTTTCCTCTTTCCCCTCCTGCTGTTCTTTCCCCTTTAAATACTGAAGTCCTCAAAACCTCTTTTGGAAAAAGCACAAGCCTCAGATCCTAATGTAACCTTCATCTCTTTTTCCTTGGCACATCCTCAACCTTGGCAAAACAGAACTCTAAATTGATTGAAACTCACCTCAGTCATTTTCTTCATTTTACACTACCAACAGAGAAATGAACCCTTAAGTTTCATTATACATGTGTCATCTGATATGAATTATACGAACAAAACACAAACTCCTAAGATTATGAAAAAACAAAAAGATGTCACCAGCAGAACACTGCTGTGTGTGGTAGAAATTATTCATTCAATCTAATCCATTTGTTTTTCTTTTCAGTACAAAATGATCCACACGTCAGAACAAATTGTTTATAGAAATTTAATCTAAAAAAACTGCACAAGGTGTAGGTGTGTTGTTTAAATGCTTTTCAGACATAGGATGTATCTAAACCATTCAATGTATCTAAACTGCATTTTGTGTATCTAAGAGCAGAATTTTCACCAAAAAAATTTGGGAGCAGTTATTTACTTGACCGAAGAATGTGAATAAGGTCATTTAGTCAATAGTCTGATTCGTTTTGAGTAAACAACAATAGCCAATTATATCATCTTGTCACTGAAAATTAAATGTTTCTAGCGTCATAAGATGCAAACAATAAACAATTATATTCAGTATATGGCTCCATTGTGTAAGTATCCTCTGATTCAAGTACTGGGCATCCCTAAGAAGCAAGTAGATTCTCTTTGGAGTAACTGAAATGGAAAATCACAAATTATGAAGCTTCTCAAACATAACAGTAAAGTACATTAGTAATTAGTTAAATATATTTCTGAAAAGTTATCATCAATGCTCATCTTATGACTTCTTTAAATCACACACCTGAACATTGTCAAGAATCTCCTGGACACGAGTCAGTAAAGCTTTCTTCCTGTTAACCTGCTTTCTTGCTTCTACATCAAGTGCCTTCTGCTTTTCTTGTTGCATTTCCTTTCTTTTCTCAATGTTAAGCTGCAAAACACCATAAAAATGTAATTATTTCCCATAATAAAAATATCATAAAATCGGGAAGTTCTGAATCAGAAAGATTAAAAACATGTGCAACAGGCAAAACTAATCTATAGTGAAAGAAATCAGAACAGTGGTTGGGCTTCTGAGTGGGATGGGGCTATTAGAGATCTTTCCGTGGTGAAGAAAATATCCTGTGTGGGTGTGAGTTATACAGGTGTATGCCATATATCAAAACTCAGGGAACTTTAACACTTAAGATCTGTGCATTTTGGTATATGTAAATTATTTTGAATTGAAAAAAAAAGTTAAAAAGCAAAAAAGTTTGTTCACTGATCAAATGTTCTAAAATGACAGAAATAAAATTAAAGCCCTTTCGGCCACTGCTGAGTTTTTCATTACTTCACCTGAATATTGACTTGAATATTTCTTCACGTTCAGTATCTTACCTCACTAGGTCAAATGAATTCTACAACTTTTAATTTTCTAACCAGTATACATTTTACCTCTTTGCTGCCTCAAAAAAAAAAAAATGTCCAAAGGTTTAATGATAAAAGAAACAGATAATGTATTATTTGCCTACAAAATCAGAATACATCTTTTCTTTCACCTCTACCTTCTAATAAAAATATAATGTACCTAAAAAAATGAAGACTTCTAAGCATTGTATCTTTTTATAATGGATTTCAATCTTAATTATTAAGTCCTGGGAAATTGAGTCACTGTGTTAAGAGTCAAGATTTATCGTAGACTTACACAAATAGAAAATACATCATTAAAAAATTATTTTAAAAGTTGCAATATTCATCCATCAAATACAACATAAAAGTATGGATTAGGTCCATAAACATCATATTTTGCTTATAAATAAATAACAGATGGAGTCATAGACCCTATACAACAAGCCTCAGACATTTGGTCCACATTAAGCAATATGTTATCAAATAGCTGATAAATATGTTGTTTTAAAACTTTTTCCTAATTGCACAGTACGTAAGAATCATTACGCAGTTTACTTACTAATCAAAAGGAGAAAATGTGTACTTTAAAGAGCCATCTGGCGTAACTACTGTAAGCAAGTGTTAAAACTAAACATCACTAATAGAGGACAACCAAACATTATGTAACTTCTGATTTAATTTAATACGAAGTACAGGGCATCATCTCCAAAGAATTCCATTTTTTTTTTTTTTTTTGAGACAGTCTCCCTCTGTTGCCAGGCTGGAGTACAGTGGTGCAATCTTGGCTCACTGCAACCTCCGCCATCCGGGTTCAAGCAATTCTCCTGCCTCAGCCTCCCAAGTAGCTGGGATTACAGGTGCATGCCACAATGCCCAATTAAGTTTTGTGTTTTTAGTAGAGACAGGGTTTCACCATGTTGACCAGGATGGTCTCGAGTTCTTGACCTTGTGATCTGCCCGCCTCGGCCTCCCAAAGTGCTGGGATTACAGGCATGAGGCACCATACCTAGCCAATAAGAAATATTATTTTTAAGATGTAGAGGAGCTGTTCTAGATTAAAATAAAAAAACACAACAAGCAAATACTAATCGTGAACTTTGGATCCAGATTGGGGGAATAAAGTTATAAAAGGCATTTTAAGCACAAATGAAAAATTTTAAATATGAACAGAATTATTAGATTAAAAATTATTAATTTTCTTAAGATGTGATAATGGTATTAGGTTTTAATAGGAAAATGTCCTTATTTTTAAGAGATATATACCAAAATATTTAGGGAAGCAATGTCAGGTCTCAGTGGTTTTCAAATGGCTAGGCAATTTTGAAAAATGTATGTATGTATGTATGTACGTACACACACATGTGTATATAAAATCACAAACAATAAGGCAAAGATGACAAAAATGTTAAAAATTATTTAATTGAATGGTAAATCTATGGGTGGTCATTGTATATCCTTTCAACTTTGCTGTATGTTTGAAAATTTCACTATGTTGGCAATTAGCTCTGGTCTCTTCAAAAATTCAATTAAATTAATTAAAATAAAATTAATCTTTTAACTCCTGTTATACCAAAAAATAAATTTAAAGCTCATTTTTTTCCTAATATTAGTTTGTGATTTAAAATAAAATCATATACCTTTTTAAAATATTAAATTAGTATTAAAGGGCATATGATGAAGTGTCTTCCCTACTATCATATATTCTCTCACCACTCCCTGGAAAAGGAATAGCTATCCTTTAAAACACCCAAATGATTAACTTATATTGGGTACCTCTTGTGATCCAGGTAGTATTCTAACAATTTTGTACCTAAAAATTCATTTAATCTCCAAAACAGACTTATTAGGTAGGCACTATTTTATCCCCATTTAACAAATAAGAAAATGGACCACAAGTTTACACAGCAAGTAAGTAGCAAAGCAATGATTTGGACCCAGGCCAGAAGGTTCCAGAGCCTAGGCTTTTTTTTGCTCTGTAGCCCAAGCTGGAGTGCAATGATGCAGTCCTGGCTCACTGCAGCCTGGAAGTCCTAGGCTCAAGCAATCCTTCCACTTTAGCCTTCAAGTAGCTGGGACTACATGCACATGTCACTGTACCTGGCTAATTTTTTTAAATAACTGTTTTTGTAGCAATGAGGTCTTGCTATGTCGACCAGGGTAGTCTTGAATTCCTGGTCTTAAGCAATCCTCCTCCCTCCAGCCTCTCGAAGCATTGGGACTATAGGCATGAGCAACTGTGCCTGGCCCAAAGCCTGGAGCTCTAACCATTACTCTATACTGCCCCGACAGCATGCTGCATAATGTTTTACACTAGACCATGGAGATCCTTCCATGCCTCAACATTTAGAACTGCCTTACTCACTGTAATGGTATGTATGAGACTTTATAAAATGGACCACAGTTAAACTACTCCACTACTGATGGACATTTAGGTTGTTTGTCAACCTTTGCTATTTTAAACAATGCTAACGTAATCTTGTGCTTATTTCTTTGGGTTCACATATAAGTATAATTGTAGGATATACCATAGAACTGCTGAGTCAAAGGCTATGTATGCTTTTATATTCTACCAAACTGCTCACCTAAAAATAAACTGTTTCTCTCAGCAAAAGTGCATTAAAAACGCATTTTCTCCACAATCTAAGGAACACTAGGTTCTGTTAGCTCTTTGCCAATCTATAATAGTAAGTAAAAAATGCTAATTTATTTTTATTTCTCTAATTATGAATAAGGTCATCTCTTCAAATGTTTATAAGCCTTTCTTTTGTTTTTTTTCACAAAATGCTTTTGTGAAAACAAAGAAAGTTTACCAGTGGAGAAAGGACAGCCACTCCGTGAAAGCGAATAAGTGAGATACTTTCAGACTGAGCAGGGAGAAAGCTCTCTGTGGATATTGATGCTTCTTGCATTCTGGCAAGACTTTTTTCACAGAACTTCTCATACTCCTCCATCTTCCCACAGTCACACTACAAGAGAGAAAAATGTTATTTTTAATGTACTGGGAAAAACAGATCTTAATTATTTGACAAATTTTGTAGAGCATGAGAGAGTCCCTATAATTCAGAATTCCTATAATTGGTCTTCCCAGAATTATCTCACTGATCAGGAGCTAATTCTTGGAGTTGGTAATTCACCTCAAGAACCTGTCCGATTAAGATTTACTTTATATATTAAATATTTCTGAATATTACTGTATGTAAGTCAATCTTTAAATGGGATTAATTTAGCTAAGAATTCAGTAAAACCTTCTTAAAGGAAACAAACTTCTATATACCTTTACTAATTTCAGATTGTAAAATATGATGTTATATATTCTTTAACAGGACTTATCTACACAAGAAAAACTACATCATACAAAGGTAGAAACACTAGTAAAAAAAAGCCTACTTAAATAAAGAAAAATTTACTTTAAAAAATTTTCTATTTTGAAGTTCTAAGTTTCATATCTTAAAAAAAAAAAAATGGGTCTCGCTCTGTTGCCCAAACTGGATTCCAGTGACTATTCACAGGTGCGATCACAGCCCACTATAGTCTCAAACTCCCAGACTCAAGCAATCCTCCTGCCTCAGTTTGCATATCTTAACACTATACTTGGACTACATGGGCACACCAGCCAACTCAGTCAGAAGTAAAAATTGATTGGTTCTGATGTTAATTATACTTTATTGTTGAAAACTGGAACCATCACCAAACTACTTAAGACAATCCCAGTAATTTCACAATTTCTGGGAAATTATAATCGTGATTATGAAAATACAAGGTAACCAGGAAGGGTTAGGTATCATATTCATTCATCTAGCAAACATTAAACATTGATTGCTGATTTGCACAGCATTATGTGTGGCACTGTTTCCTTAAATAAGTAGGCGAAAATAAAAAGACATCAGAATCATAACCAGCAAGGGTATGAACTATGGAAACAAAAAATCTAATACAATGTTCCTTTATGTGTTCATTTTAAAACAATTAACTTCTTAATAAAAAAAGACAGGGCAGGGAAATTCAATTCATGATGTGGGATATGCAAAGATGAAATACGATATGTACTCCGTAGGCCTCAAAGTACTTAAAAATTCAGTACACCAAAGTGTCAGTGACAAATTATAAGGCAATGAGAAATGGGGAAAAGAAAAACTATATTCAAAATTACAATCAGATTATGAAAAAATTATATTGAGCTTTTGACCAAATAGTTTAATCAATAACAAAACTTCTTCTTACCATTCCATCAATTGTAATTATTTCTGTGTTACATTTATGCAAACTAGGAATTTAATGTTGAAGAAATGGTTTTCTACACTGTGAGTGAAACTATTTTACAAGCTTTTATTTATTTTAAAAAAGCAAAAGTAAAAACAATAAAATACCTTAAGGCATAGCCATTTTTTAGTCTACATTTCTACTCACCTTATATCTTAACTACCCCATTTATGCTCAAATACTTTATTTTTTTAATACATGCCATGCATTCAGCAGTACAGAGAATGCAAATAGATTACTCATACAAATAAAGTAATATACGGTCTCTGGATACTCAAGCAAAGCATGAAATTCAATTTTAAAAGTGAGGGAATTTAAGAAAATATAATATTTTTATGGTCATAGTTTTTTCTTTCAACATCATAGCGATATCTCTCATTGTTTCAGAGTTATTCACATCCCTTAAATAGTATATGTATGTCCTACATCTTGAAGATGTACAGTACTATATTATTATTACAGCTCAACATAACATAGAACAATGCATTACTCACTCAAATACAAGTGCTAATATGGAGATTATTCAAATTACCAGATGATCCTCAGAGCATGTCTGGATCCTTCTTATCCTTTAGTCTCAGTCTGGATGTCCCCTACTCAGAGAAGGCGTCTCTGATGACCCCAGCTAAATTAGCTCTGCCTTGATCACTATCACATTACCCTGTTGTTTCCCAATTTTCATAGCACTTACCACTATCTGAAATTATCCTGTTTATTTCCTTGATTTTTGTCTGTCTTCCTGCACCAAAATCTAAGTGCTATAAGTACATGTACCTTTTCAGACTTGATCACTGAATCCCCATTACACAGAATAGTATCAGCACACAGCAGGCATTTAATAAAAGTACTGAATAAAGGAATTAGGGTAATAAGCTCAAACAATAATGTAAACCAGAAGAAAAAAGGAAGGTGGACTGTACACCAAAGTTAGAAAGAAACAATGGAATTTAGAGAATGGAAATTTCACTATGGCCCTATTCCGAAAAACTGATACCTCTTAAACTGCAAAGGTAGCCATTTAAGAGGTGAGCAGTCCATATCCCATGATTAAGCAAGAAGACACTATGCTTTTCACACTGCAATTACCACTGTCAGCAAGGTTTTATTTTAAGGGAGCCTTAAACTACAAGGCTACCCCAGCCACAAATCTACTGCCCCATACCTTACCATCACGCATTACTGGTCCACTTCCAGTAATAATTTGTCAGCTGCAGCAGGTTCAGACATGCCCTGTCTTCTCCATTTATACCATAGAGAACCACTGTCCAAATGAGTCTTTGCAAACCCCATAGACTCACGGTGCTATCTGCTCCTTACCTGTGCTCTGCCACACATGTCACTGAAAGGAGTGGTCAAAGTAACATGCAATAGATCCTGCCTTTTTTGCAGAACCTAGTGTTTTTTTACTCATTAGTTTCCCCAAAGACGCAAACTTCTTGTAAAAGTGGTAAAGGGGAAGATTTCTTAGTCAGATGAATACTAGCTGCAAGTTCTTGGCAAGCCAGTTACCAACTCCACACCTGTTTCCTCCACTGTAAAACAGGGATGATCACGGTATCCATCTCAAAGGGACCTTGTCAGAATTAAATGAGCTAATGTACGTAGGGCAATTAGCATAGTGCAGAACTCGCAGAAAGCATCAAATAATAGGAGTTGCTTTTCTTATTAAGAGGATAATGATGATAATTTTTAGCAATAGGCTATGAATTCCTGGAGGGCAGAGACAGTGCTTGGTTCCTGGTAGGATTCAAATGAAACTTAAAAATATAGGAAAGGGGACAACGGCTTCCTCATTTCCCTGTCTCTAGACCTCTCCCAGTCAAATCAATCTCGAGATGGCTGCCATTTGCCCAAGCTGGGGGTAGGGAGCTTGAATCATAACCAGAATAGAATCAAAGGGTGGGAACCACCTAGCAGCTTCAGGGGCAGTTACTTTAATACCTTCAAGCTTATGCCCCAGAGTGGCTAAGGCGTAGTAAGCAGCGCTCCTAGGGGCTTGGTTGTGGTAACCGGGGCTCATAAATGGCCAATGCATACCCCGGGGACGCCTCCCTCTCCAGCACCCATCGTGGTGATCAAATTGTTTGGGGCGTTTTTCTTCTCTTCTTTCTGGGAAAGAGAAGAAAAACGCTCCAAACAATTTGATCACCACGATGGGGTTCTCAGGCTGTGGTCCGAGTTTTATGCACCAGGGACGATCCCCTGCCCTCTCCCTAGCGCCCCATGCTCCTCTGAAAGGCTCCAAACCGAGGGCTCTCCAGGCGGGGTCGGCATCGGAGCATCATCTCCGTACCCGGTGCTGCCGGCCCCTGGGCTCCCGCCTCCCTACAGCCAGCGCCTTTTCAAAAAGGGGGCTTAAGGCCCAGGAGCCCAACACCGAGCCCGCTCTCAGCTCCTCTGGGCGCCAATTTCGCCTCGCCAGGCTACCTCTCAGCCCGGACCTGCCAAGGCTCGAGCCCCCTCCTCATGCACACACCTGATCCCTCAGAGCCCCTTCAGCTCCTCTCCCCTCGTCACGGGCCTTGTCAGGAAGCGAATGGCTCAAATGGTACTGACAGAGCGCAGCACTGTCCGCCGCCGCCTTCTCCTCCTCCTCCCCGCCATATTACGGACCTCAGGCGGCAACGCGGGCTCCTGGCAACCGCCGCCGCTGCCAGCCGGACTCCACCTCTCAGGGCGGGCACTTCCGGTGGTTGATTCCAGGGCCGTTGAAACGGTTGGGCCCTCAGAAAACTACAATCCCCGAGGTGCATTGCGCGCTCGCGATAGCGGACGTAATGCTTACGGCCAGCAAGCTGCACGCTGGGAAACGTAGTCTTCATTGCAGGCTAGAGCCTCTAGAATCTATTAATAAATTTACTTATTTATTATAATAGGACCACTCCTCAGAGTCTGAAGTGTTCCTTGAAGTTGACATTTTTTTCTTATCTGCATAAAGAAAACCTCTTTCTATGCAGCTGTTGGAAAACATAAAATTCACCAAAATATTGTAGCTAAAATCTTACTGAACCCACCAGGCGTGGTGGCTTAAGCCTATAACCCCAACATTTTGGAAGCCGAGGCGGGAGGATCGCTTGAGGAGTTCGAGATCAGCCCAGGCAACAAAGGGAGACGCCATCTCTACAAAAATTTTAAAAATTAGCCAAGTGGGGTGACGCGAGCCTGTGTTCCCAGCTACTAGGGAGGCTAAGGTGGGAAGATCGTTTGAGCCCAGGATGTCGACGCTGCAGTGAGCCGTAATTGCACCACTGCACTCCAACCTGGGCGATTGAGTGAGATTGTCTCAAACAGAAAAAAACAAAACAAAACAAAACAAAAAACGGCGGAATCCTAGATGCCAACTGGACATCTACGCCCTTCTGCAAATCAGTGGGAAAATACACTAAAAGCAAAAAGGTCACAGAAAAATCCCTGAATCTTTATGCAAAGTTCTCTACATAAAAATGTTACCAGCTTTCCAAAACATGACTAGGAACCCTCTTTCATTCCCTAACTCGGCTTTACCGTCTATCTCTCTTATCCTCCTTCCAGTGCCTATTTTTGCATATGTAAAATGGGGGTTTTAAAAGTGCCTATCACAAAGGTGGTTGTGAGGCCCAGTTGAGAAAACTGTTGCACAGTGCCTGGTACAAAAGCCCTTAGCAGAAATAAGATTAGGAGGAGGAGGAGCCAAGATGTCACAAGTCACTAGGGAGGCCTTTGCGTCAGTCAGTCCCCACCCTGCCGTTAATTAGTTAATTCACCTATCTTCAGTTTCCTCATCTATAAAATGAGGGAATCCTTAAAACCCCTTCCAGTTTTATAATCCGACTGTGCCTTCTTTGCTAGGCTCTTCCAGTCCCCTAGAATCAGGAAAATCAAGCTGATTGAAGTCTGTCTCCTGAGATAATAACCACCGAGTGAGGCTGCTGTGAGAATGAGATAAGCATATAAAGTGTTTGCTCGCAAAGTACGTGGGACATGGTAAGTGCTCTGTACATGTCAGGTGTACTTGCTAACACTTTTATTTCCCCCCACCAGAATGTGAGTCCCATAAGAGCAAGAACCCTGTAGGTCCTGTTCAACCCATGTCCGGAGCACATCCTGACTAACTGAACTGAATTGAACTGAATTGATAATCTAAGCATCCTGCCTCTCCAAGTTCCCTGGACTTCAGTTTCCTCAAGGGCAGATAAAGGAGCCACTAGAATTCCTTCCAGTACTGCAGCTTTAGGACGGTTCTTATCACTCCTTTTCTTGCCTAGGAGTCTAAACATTCAGGTTGAAATTCACACCCCAGAAAACCGTAAGGCACCTTGGGTTTGGAACGTGAGCCTGGGGCCTGGGCCCGCCCCCGTTGCGGCTCCGCCCCCTAGCGCTGCAAATCCTGGGCCCTGATTGGCTGGCCAGCAGACTACCTCTCAGGAGATGCCCTCTGCCGCCATTGTGCGGCGCTGGTCCCCTCAGAGGGTACCCGCTGCAGCCAGTGCTTTGGGCCCTCCCCCTCGCTTCTCGCTCTCCTGCCCGGGGAGCCCGGCAGGTCCGGGACTCCCATCCGTGCCGGTGCGGGCGCCGGCATGTGGCTGTGGGAGGACCAGGGGGGCCTCTTGGGCCCCTTCTCCTTCCTGCTGGTAGTGCTGCTGTTGGTGATGCGGAGCCCGGTCAATGCCTGCCTCCTCACCGGCAGCCTCTTTGTCCTGCTGCGCGTCTTCAGCTTTGAGCCGGTGCCCTCCTGCAGGGTCCTGCAGGTGCTCAAGCCCCGGGACCGCGTTTCCGTCATCGCCCACCGCGGCGGCAGCCATGACGCGCCCGAGAACACGCTGGCGGCCATTCGGCAGGTGAGCCCCCCCTACGCCTCGCGACCCTCAGTCCTCCTGAGAGCTTGGACTTATGCTTTAACTTCCCAGGGTTCCCCGATCTTCTGCGGACGGCCTTCCCACTTCCTCATTCGTCCACAAGTCACACTCCGGGCCTCTGATCCCTCCCAATGTCTAGAGATCTCGCGACTTCAGGTTTTATATTTACAGACGACAGCAGATATGTATAAAGTTTCTGTGCGCCTGGCGCTGAGGTTACAGCCAGGAACAAGGTCAAATGGGTCCCTGGTTTACAGAGTGTACATTGGAGTCGGGGAGGCAAGCCTTAAACAAGTAAACACATAAATGAGATAACTTTAAGAGAGTGAAAAGTGCAATGAAGACATCGGATAATGAGATAAAGAATGACTAGGGGAACTCGAGGGGAAGAGTTTTGCTATTTTATTTAGATGGAGTAGTCAAGAGAAATCATCTCGGAAGAAGCGACATTTGAACAGAAACTGGAATTGTAAGGAGCCAGGCAGGTACAGAAGGTCGTGAGATGGGAATAATACTGGAGCATTCAGGTAACAGAAAAGGCAGTGTGTGGCCTGACTTCAAGGAACAGAACAGACTGGTGTGTGAATGAAGCAGGAAATGGGTCTGGTCAAATAGGGTCTTGGTCAGTAATTAAGATTAGTCTAAATAGATCACCCATCACAGGACATATCTTTGCTTGTTGTCTAAATTACTTGAGTCATCCCCTTATCACCTTTCCCGCAAACACACACATTCACACTTGCAGAACCCTTGTAACTGGACTAATATCAGTTTTTGCCCCCTCCTACAAGGCACGCCTGTAACTTTTGATAACTCTTAGCTTTTAGCATTCTCCTGGCTTCATAATAATGACAGTTTACAGATTGAGAGGGCTTTTTCAGGGGATTAGGCAATTTTGCATCTGTGTAAATATATCTGATTCTTCCTTCCCTTTCCCCCAGTCCAACTTTTTTTTTTTTTTTTTTTTTTGACAGAGTCTCACTCTTTTACCCAGGCTGGAGTGTTCTCGTGCCTCAGCCTCCTGAGTAGCTGGGATTACAGACGCCCACCAGTACACCCAGCTAATTTTTTATTTGTAGTAGAGATGGGGTTTCACTATGTTGGCCAGGCTAGTCCTGAACTCCTGGCCTCAAAGTGATCTGCCCACTTTGGCCTCCCAAGGTGCTAGGAGTACAGACGTGAGCCACTACACTTGGCCTCCCTCATGTACTATTTATTTATTTATTTGGGATGGAGTTTCCCTCTTGTTGCCCAGGTTGGAATGCAATGGTGCGATCTTGGCTCACCACAACCTCTGCCTCCTGGGTTCAAGCAATTCTCCTGCCTCAGCCTCCCAGGTAGCTGGGATTATAGGCCTGTGCCACCACACCCAGCTAATTTTGTATTTTTAGTAGAGACAGGGTTTCTCCTTCTTGATCAGGCTGGTCTCGAACGCCCAACCTCAGGTTATCTGTCTGCCTTGGCCTCCCAAAGTGCTGGGATTACAGGCGTGAGCCACTGTGCCCAGCCTATTTTTTCAATTTTCAATTTTAATTTGTTTTTTTTTTTTAGAGGGAGTCTCACTGTCACCCAGGCTGGAGTGCAGTGGTACAACCTTGGCTCACTTCAACCTCTGTATCCCAAGTTCAAGTGATTCTCCTGCCTCAGCCTCCTGAGTAGCTGAGATGACAGGTGCCAGCCACCACACCCAGCTAATTTTTATATTTTTAGTAGCGTTTCACTGTGTTAGCCAGGCTGGTCTCGAACTCCTGACCTCCAGTGATCCACCTTGGCCTCCCAAAGTGCTGGGATTACAGGCATAAGTCACTACGCCCAACCCCTGATTTATACTTTTATTTTTATTTTTATTTTATTTATTTTGAGACAGAGTTTCACTCTTGTTGGCCAGGCTGGAATGCAATGGCACAATCTTGGCTCACCGCAACGTCAGCCTCCCTGGTTCAAGCAATTCTCCTGCCTCAGCCTAAGTAGCTGGGATTACAGGCGTGAGCCACTGGGCACAGCCAAGATTTATACTTTTAAAGCTACACGCTGACTCATGTGGAGAATGTACTGTGGGTGTAATTTCATTCCTTTGCCACTGTTTATAATAGTGTATCTGTTTTTGGAATACACTTAATTCACATTTCTCAAGTTTTTATCTCTATATCTCATTTATAATCTACCAGAAATTCCACCAGTATCAGAAATGTATGTATGTTTGTATACATTCGATTTTACCAATACTTTTATTTTTGAGACAGGGTCTCTCTGTCACCCAGGTTTGAGTGCAGTGGCTCGATCTCAGCTCACTGCAACTTCTGCCTCCTAGGTTAAAGCAATTCTTGTGCCTCAGGCTCCTGAGTAGCTAAGATTACAGGTGTGCTCCTCCACGCCTGGCTAATTTTTTTTGGAGGGGGTAGTGATGGCATTTTGCTATGTTGGCGAGGCTGGTCTTCAACTCCTAGCCTCAAGTGATCTGCCTGCCTCCTCCCAAAGTGCTGAGATTACAGGCATGAGCCACCGCCTGGCCACTTTAGCAGTACTTCTATGTTATTCCAGTAATTGAGATAAAAAGATACATCCCTAGTTCTAATTCACATGTTAGTATATATAGGAGATATTGCAAGTTCAGTTCCACACCTGAGTAAATACTCAATAAAGCAAATATTATAATAAAGGGAGTCACAAATGTTTTGGTTTCCTAGTGCATATAAAAGTTATACTATATTGTAATCTATTAAGTATGTGTGTATACATATATGCACATATACACACATATATATAGGTTTTCATCAATAGTTCCTGGGTTATAACTCTCATAGCCCTTGCTACAGTCTTTTGTTAGGCATCCTAGGCTTTAGGAGCAGGCCTCAGGAAACAGAATCTCTCCAACCTTCTCCTGCTCTCTTTTCACCTGCCCCAAGGCAGAACTGCAATCTTTCCCTGTCTTTCAAATTGTAAGTCTTATGACCCTCCTCACAGAGGGACCCCCATCCTATACCCTGGGGGAAGAAATGCTGACAGCCTGAAGCTTCCGTAAAAACCTAAGAGGAATTTTAAAAAAATAAAAATAAACAACAAAGAAAACCTAAAAGAACCTGAAGCCATTTGGTCAGAAGTTCCAGAGGCCCCAGCTTGCTATTTGTATCTGGAGGAGGGTGGGGTGCAGTCTTGGGGACCAAGCCCTCAACCTGTGATCTGATGCTATCTCTAGGTAGATAGTGTCAGAATTGAGTCCGAGGATACCCAGCTGGTACCCACTACTTGTTGGTGAGGAAAAACCCCCACATTTTTGGTTACAGAGTCAGGGTTGATTGTTACGATGTGAGAGCAGAGGAAAAACATGGTGTGTTTTTCCAAAATAGTTGTACATCTGTATTACATGGGAAAAGGAAAAGATTTAAATAAGGCAGAAAAATCTCTACCCATAAAGGACATTATTGATAAATTTGACTATATTACCTTTAAAGATGTGTTTAAAAGGGCCGAGTGCAGTGGCTCATGCTTGTAGTCCCAACACTTTGGGAAAGGACACAATAAATAACAATGGCTAATATTTATTGAAATCTTAACTATTCACTAGCACTAGTGCTCTGTGTTGTTTATGGGTACTTAAGTAAAAACCTATTAAGGGAGTGACATGGGAATGATATACCCAACTTTTTTTTTTTTCTTTTTCTTTTTGTGATTGTAGTTCTCAAGGAAGATACACACCAACTTTAACATGATAATTACATCTGGCGGGGAAAGAAGGAGAATGACAGGGAGAGCTTTCAGCTGTATCTGTAGTGTTGATAGTAAAATCAACACTACAATCAAAAGCAGATAAGAGTGTATCCTAGCTTGTGCAGCCCTGGGCAAGTTTCCTACGCTTTCTTTGTCTCAGTTTTCTCATCTGTTAAATGAGAATACTAATAGTACCTGCTTCAGAGTTTTGAGGATCAAATGAGTTAATACATTTCAAGTACTTCGAAGGGTGCCTGGCAAATAGAAAAGGCTCAATAAATAATACTATTTTTTGTTTGTTTGTTTTTTAGGGCAGAAAGAGATTGAGGAAAATTGGTTGAAACATTCACATATTAAATCTTTTTTACTCTATATGTTTGCAATAGACATGACTTAAAATTTTAAAAATTAGGCCAGGCGCAGTGGCTCACGCCTGTAATCCCATCACTTTCGGAGGCTGAGGGGTGTAGATCACAAGGTCAGGAGTTTGAGACTAGCCTGGCTAATATGGTGAAGCCCCTTCTCTACTAAAAATACAAAAATTAGGTGGGCACCTGTGGTCCCAGCTATTCGGGAGGCTGATAGAGGAGAACTGCTTGAACCCGAGAGTCAGAGGTTGCAGTGAGCCAAGATTGCACCACTGCATTCCAGCCTGGATGACAGAGAAAGACTCCGTCTCAAAAAAAAAAAATTAAAATTAAAAATCTTGATCATGGCTGGGCGCAATAGCTCACACCTATAATCCCATAGTTGAGGCAGGAGGATTGCTTGATCTCAGGAGTTCAAGACCAGCCTGGGCAACATGGTGAAACCCCATCTCTGCAAAAAATATAAAAATTAGCTGGCCTTGGGAGCACTTGCCTGTAGTCTCAGCTACTTGGGAGGCTCAGGTGGGAGGATGGCTTGAGCCCAGGAAGCGGAGGTTGCAGTGAGCTGAGATCATACTACTGAACTCTAGCCTGGGCAACAGAGGCAGATCCTGTATAAAAAAAAAAAAAAGAAATCTTGATCATAATGAGCATTTCACATCTTTATTGTGATAAGGAAGCAAATATTAGATAGTGTGTCTCCAGAGGAGCATGGCTTGTGTAATTTAAGGTTCAAATTCCCTTTTTAGATAAATTCTAATCTACCTCATTAAGCTTACCAACTTACTGGCCAACAGCCAATGCTGCTTACATAAAATGTGGTCTGTCCTAGAAGCAGATGTAATGTCTTTGTGGTAGAGGGTAGAATTGAACCACCAAAAACCTGACTCATTCATACCAAAGTCGTGAAATATCTGACTAATCAGCAAACATAGGGTAATCATCAGACTGCCATACCAAGGAAGAGTGTAGGTAAACAGTGGAATTGTCTAAGTATTCGTAAGCCATTGATGACACATATAGTTAGAGTATCCAGAGAAAACATAAGTTTCTGAAGTCTCCCAGTCTTCCACTGTGAAACTGTGAAGAGTGGGGAAGTTTAAGTTTTTAAGGAATCCATCAGTTAGGAGTTGAAGTAAGGTTATATACATAGGAAACAGAAACAGGTCAGGATTACTGTTTGGTGGGGGAAGCGGAAGGAAAAGGAATCAATAAGGACAGCTGTCTTAGCCAGCTTTGCTGGTCTTTTGGGGTGGTTAGGTGTAAAATGATGTTTGTGGCCATTTGACAGTAATATTGTTGATGTTTTTTTAAGGCAGCTAAGAATGGAGCAACAGGCGTGGAGCTGGACATTGAGTTTACTTCTGACGGGATTCCTGTCTTAATGCACGATAACACAGTAGATAGGACAACGGATGGGACTGGTCGATTGTGTGATTTGACATTTGAACAAATTAGGAAGCTGAATCCTGCAGCAAACCACAGACTCAGGTAAGTAGTTTATTGTCACTTAAACAGATCTTTTAGCTTTTATTGGAAATGACAGATGGACACTGGTGCCTTCTAATTACATCTGCCCCAGGAGAGTTGTCTTGTTTTGTTTTGAACTGTACATAGGTCTCCTAAGTAATGAGCAGGTGCCAGGAACAAAAGAAATACGGAATTATATTTTCAGTCTTTCCCACTGAGGGCAAATTTGGCTTCAGAATTATTCTCAAGATAATACTCTTGTCACTATAGAATCATGAGGCTGAAAGCCATTGCTTGGCAATCTTCTTGACTTCAGGTATACCAAGAAGCAAATTATATATTCATTAAAAGCTTCAAGTAATAGTATAATATCACATTTTAACTTAGCCCATTTAATTCTTCTGATCCTCATAACAAACTTCTAAGGAATCACAGAATTGTAGGAATAGAAAGTATCCTAGAAATCATCTAGAATAGCACTTTGCAGTAGAACTGTAGGCAGAAAAGAATATAGGTACACTTGAGAATTATGAGTCCAGGTTGCTGGAATTGCTCTTGACTGTCATCAGATATTTTATCATTCTGCTTATCCAAGGGAAAGGCTGGTTTAAATATTATAATGACATCACGGCTAATAACATGTCAGGTTCAAAGTTAATACTTAAAGCAAAAAATGCTTAGGGTCATCATTACCCTTAAAAATCCTTTATGGGAGCATAGAGTCCATTTCTCTGGAATTTGTGTATCCTAGGGAAAAAAAATTGTAATTTTCAAAAAATCCCTTAAGATGCCATAGCAAAGGCAACATGCCATCCCAATATCTTTAAGACAACCAGTCTTTGCTCCACTATTGGAACAGACTGTGTTTTCTATGATTGAACACTAAATGAAGTAATTGGCTTGTGTTTATGGATCATGTTGTGGGAAAAAAAATAGGTATTTTCACTAGAATTATGCTCAATATGATGAGGTGCTTGTCCTGAGAAGAGGGTAAGGGAGAAACTAAGATCAGCCAAAGGAACAACAAATTCAGGTGTCCCGTCTTTCACTCTTGGGGAATAGAAATTGATTAGAATGGCTGGGACAATAGCCTGTAATGTTTAGATTATCCTTTTTTTTTTTTTTTTGAGATGGAGTTTCGCTCTTGTTGCCCAGGCTGGAGTGCAATGGTGCGATCTCAGCACACCGCAACCTCTACCTCCTGGGTTCAAGCGATTCTCTCACTTCAGCCTCCCGAGCAGCTGGGACTACAGGCATGCACCACCACACCTGGCTAATTTTTGCATTTTTAGTAGAGATGGGGTTTTGCCATGTTGGCCAGGCTAGTCTTAAACTCCTGACCTCAGGTGATCTACCCACCTTGGCCTCCTAATGTGCTGAGATTACAGGCTTGAGTCCACTGTGCCTGACCTATCCTTATCCTTTTTTTTAAAGTATGATCTTATAGTTTAAATAATGTAGTCGAATTAGCATAAGTTAAATAATAATTTTATTATGAGAGAAAACCTGATTTCTTTTGTATCAAGCACTTAGCCTTCATTTTCTTTATCAGAAAATTATGTATTCAAAAATTATTTATTTTAAACGGTTGTACTTAAATAAATGCACAATATGGTTAACAGATTTATGTATTCCTAGGAATTTCCGCTGCATAGGGTTCTATTAGAGAAATTATAATCTGAAAATTAAGTATCTGAGTTTTCCAAAGGTGGCATATACTCTGCCCTTTGGGAAGTAGGGTTATTAATAATGTTATTAATTCAATGGAAATTCAGTGATTTATTAAAAAGTTAAATGATTTTTGTTGTTGCTGATCTTTGGTCAAGAATGTCTGTATTTGAACACATGGAGGTTTCTGAATGATGGAGCATGGAAGCTCTGTGCCCCTTTCCCCCTACCTCACCCTATGCATCTCTTCATCTGTGTCCTGTGTAACATCCTTTATAATAAACCTGTAAATATGTTTATTTGAGTTCCACAAGCCACTCTAACAAATTAATTGAACCCAAGGAGGAGAAAGTGGGAACACCAATGCATAGCTAGTGTCAGAAGCACAAAATCAGCAGAAAAGGAAAACAAATCAGAACAAAACAAAGAAACAGAAAAATAAGAAATTCCATTTGACCCAGCAATACCATTACTGGGTATATATCCAAAGATTATAAATCGTTCTACTATAAGGACACATGCACACGAATGTTCATTGCGGCACTGTTTACAATATCAAAGACCTGGAACCAACCCAAATGCCCATTGATGATAGACTGGACAGGGAAAATGTGGCACATATACACCATGGAATACTATGCAGCCATAAAAAATGAGTTCGTGTCC